>SNQJ01S0078480.1:25162-36168 GCA_010110895.2 Picea sitchensis
CAGCATCATTTCTCGTATTTGTGAGATTATTTCTTCCTTGAGTTTCCCTTCTGGAAGGCTTTCATTCCTGAATATATGTCAGTTCCTTTCTTTCCATATTTCCCATATGATCATCCTGACATGAGATTCCAACAAAGGTTCACCATTTCATTTGTGTTGTAACTCTCATTCCAATTGTTGATGGTTGCACTGATGTTACCTCAGGTCCTATTGGACTGGTGAAAGATGTCTGCCCCCCAATCCCAGATCTCGGTTGTGTAATTACATTCATCGAGGAGGTGATTCGTTGTTTCTTCCTTAACTTGAAAGAGGTGGCATCATGATGGGCCTATGAAACCCCTTTTCCTTAGGTTTTCCCAGGTTAGAATTCAATTGTGAAGTACTAGCCATTCGAATATTTTGATTTTTGGCCATTGGGGGCTGCCCCAAATCTTTCTCCACTGTTCTGTCGAATCTTCTTAGTCTTGGTCCACGATATAATTATGAAATTCTTTTAAGTTGAATTACCCACCATTTTTCCTGCCCCATCTTAATTGATCCTCTTCTTCTGAGACTACAATTTTCCTTTTCCCCAATTCCTCCTCCACTTGTTTCGTTATTATTGCAATCTGGTCTCTATTTTGTGGATTGAGTTTGTCCCAAATCCTCCATCCATTGCGATCATTTCCTTTTTTCCAATAGTGATGGATTTTGATTTTTCCTTGCACGGTCATTTCCTATTGGAGTTCCTCCCTATCTGAATTTTCCATTCTGGGTTCCTGTTGCCATGCGTCCTCCCAGAATCTCGTTGTTTTACCACTCCTCACTTCCCAAAAGCTATGTTTCTGGATCCAGGTTTTGTTGCGCCAGGCTAGATTCCAGATGGTTGATCCCTCCCTTATGCCCATAAAATGAATTCGATCTTGATCGTTGATGTTCAGGGTGTACTTGGCCTTCCAAAGGTTTTCCCACGGTGTTGATTTTTCTTTGACCCATCTCCACCAAAGTTTCACCACGTAGGCTTCGTTGGTTACTTATGGGTCTTGTAACCCTTTCATTTTGGTTTGAAAACCTTCTCCCAGGCCACCAAGGCCCATTTTTTCTTATTTTCCGCTCCTCGCCATAGGAAGTCCCTTTGTATGGATTTCATTTTTTGTAGTATTCCTTTGGGAGTGGGAAACACTGACATCATATAGATCACAATTGCTTGCAGAACCACTTTGGTCAGGATAAGTCTCCCCGCTAGGTTGAGGGATCTGTAAGTCTAGTTTTTCACCCTCTCCTGTAGTTTGTTGATCACTCCGTCCCATGTTGCCATTTTTCATGCTCTGTCCATCAGAGGGATTCCCAAGTATTTCGTTGGGAGTGTTTTGCGTTCAAACCCCAAAATTTTTGCCAAGTTTATTTGAATTGCACGGTTGGTATTGAAGAAGTATATCATGGATTTGGAGTGATTGATCTCTGCTCCCGAGGCTTCCCCAAACTCTTCTAAGATTCTTTTATAGGATTTTTCTTCCTTGACCATGGGTGTTCCATGGAGTAAAGTGTCATCAACGAACTGTTGGTGCATGGATGTCGGACAATTTTCGAAAGGTTTGATTCTTGTTATTTCTCCTGCTGTTGTTGTGCTTTTTATGCTTCTACTGAGTCCTTCCATCATCAGAATGAATAGGAAGGGTGATAGAGGGTCTCCTTGTATTATGCCTCTTGAAGGCAGAAGGGTTTAGCTGGGGATCCATTTATTAAGAGAGAGTAACTTATCGTTGAGACTAGGTTGACAAACCAGTTGATCCAGTGTTGTGCGAAGAAAAAGGCTTCCATAGTCTTGACCATATAGTGCTAGATATTTTTTTCATATGCCTTTGCTAGGTCCAGTTGGATTATCATCCCCCCTCTCCTATGAGATTTCATTGTGTGTATCGACTCATGGGCATGGATGATGTTGTCCAAAAATTTTCACCCCTCTACGAAACCCGCCTGTTCTTGTGAAATCAGTGTGGGTAGGAGAGGTTTCAATCTATTGGCTATGACTTTGGAGATTATCTTGTAAACCACATTGCATAAATTTATGGGCATGTAGCATTCTAGGGTCTTGCTTCATTTTCTCTTGGGATTAGAGTAATCATTATGGCATTTAGTTCTTTCAGAATGGAGGACAAATGTCTGGATTATTCCACCACCCTATAAACATCATGTTTGACCACTTCCTAGTAATATTTTAAGAATTCCACTGTGAAACCATCTGGACCTAGGGATTTTCTATTGGGCATCTCTTGGACCACTTGGTCAATTTCCTCCTTAGCAACGGGTTTGTTTAGATTGATATTTTGTTCCTCGGTAACTAGCTGGGGGATGTGTTGATTTATCCTTTGTATTGCCTCTGTTCAATATTGGTTGGGTTCCTGGGCTATCCCATGGAAGTGATTTACCAGTATATTTTCAATCTCCTTGTGGGATTCTCTCTCAATCCCATCCCGATCCCAAATTTTCACGATTTTTTTGTGGGTTCTTCTAGCAATGGTTGTTCTATGAAAAAACTTGGTATTCCTCTCTCCTTCCTTTAGCCACCTGATTATGAACTTTTGGCGCTATAGAGTCTCTTCATGTTGGCATATTTCTTCCCATTCCTAGGTCATTTGGATCTCTTCCCTTTTCCGATAGTCTATATATCCCTCGTCTATGCATATTTCCTGTAGTTTCCTCATTATGTCTTCAATATTTTTTTTCTCTTGGTTTATGTTTCAAAATATTTCCTTGTTCCACTCCTTGAGTTATGTTTGATGTACTTGTGTTTCTTATATAGTTTGAACATCCTTGTCCCTTGCTCCATTTGTTTTTCCCGCCACCATTGGTTGATGTTCTCCTTGAAGGTGGGATGTTCGATCCAAAATTTCTCAAATCTAAAAGGTCTATTCTTCGGTGTGGTTTGGAAGTTTGCTTCTAATTGGAATGGCCACTGGTCAGAACCCCCCCAGGGAAGGATGCTATAGTTGAAAGTCAATCCCTGTAGAATGATGGACTCTGACACCAATAATATGTCTAGCCTTGTTGCTACCTGATGTTGATTTATCCATTTGTTGTTCCAGGTGAAATGGCCATTACTGGTTCTGATGTCCACCATCTCCACTGTGTCAATGAAAGTTGAAAAGTCTTCCGCGTCTCTATCCAATCTCCTGGTGCCTCCTTTGTTCCCCACAAGTGTGGTGATGATGTTGAAGTCCTCTGCCATGATCCAGTGGAGGTTGTTGGAATGGGCTTGTAGGCTTTCTATGTCTAGGAGAATTCTTCTCTTTTCCTCCAACATCTGGGGTCCATATACATTAGTGCATATAATTACCTCCATGTTACCTATGATTTGCATCTTAACTGAAAGTGTGTGTCTGGTGGCTTCAACTGCTAGTAGATTCATCACTTGTGGGTTCCACAAAGTGAGAATACTGCCTACCATCTGTTGTCCTTCGACAGCCAACATCTTGTACTTTCTTCGTTGTTTTTTGCTGATTGTTTCCATTCTATCTATAGTGCATTTTGTCTCTTGGTTGAAACAGAGGTTCGATTGTTCCTTAGTCTATTTTTAAGGATTCTTTTCTTTCATGGGTTGTTTAGGCCTCTTATATTCCATGTTATAATATTCATTTAAACATGTGGTGTGGAGTTGGGAAAGATATTTTTGTTCTTACCTAAGTTTATCAACAGTACTCCTAGTTCCTATAGGGCTACACTATTTGATTTCCTGCCTTTCTTCCTTCTCATCTACTTGGGTGAGAGTTGTGGTTGTCCCTCTCCTGCTTTGATTCCTAGGTGTCCTATATCCCCATGCGTGCACTTGAGCCCTCTACATTTTTCTTCCTCCCTTAGGAGGAAGAGGTATTGGATACGATCTAGTTGCTCTGCTGGTACATTATCTAGGCATGTCCTTTTCCATTGCTCCAGTATGTTCGATAAATATATTCCTTCCCTTTCCATAATATCTCTGAGATCAGGATATTTTGTACCTACCTCGCTTGGTGTCATTTTTGTGTCTTCGTCTGCCTCCTATATGGGGGTGTTGGCATCTCTGGTTTCTCCGTCCATAGGAGTTATGCTACCCCCCTGTTCCATCTTATTTCTTGGACTATCTGTGTTCTCATTTGTTGCTTGTTCCCTAGCTTATTTAGTTTTTTCCTTTTCCTTTCCTCCTTCTTCTCCTTTGTTGGTCTTGTCCCTCCCTTCTGTTTTAGTCCTGGCTTCCATATTGGGTTTTGTTGGGGATTTACTTGGTTTCTTGTTTTCTTTGTTTCTATGGTTCGTCTTTATAAACCCGTCCTCATCCTGTTGTATTTTGGTGTTTTCCGCTTCTTGTTTTTTATTGAGAGGACATTCTCTGATTAGGTGTCCATGTTCATGGAATATTATGCATCTGAATGGGATCTACTCATAGTTGATGCTTTGTATCCATTCCTCATCCCTAACTTCTAGGCTTATGGATTTTGGGAGTTCCCCCAAAACATCCATCTCTATGTAGATCCTTGCATAGGATGTATATATCCCTTTTAGGGTTGCTTCCTATGTCTTCACATATATTTCAAGTTTGTTCCCAATTACTTCAAAGGTAGATGGCAGTGAGTAGTCTAGCGGCAAGGAGTAAAGCCTTAGCCAAATGGGTACATTTTTTAAGGTTTCTATCTCCGGGGAGAATTTTTCCTTCCATGGCCGCATGTACAGTCTTACTGAGGCATGGAAGTATGGCCTCCCCTCAAAGACTTTATCCATGTCCTCCAAGTTCATGAATACTTCTATGAAGAATCCTTTCGAACCTAGGTGGACTTCCATTGATATTTTATCTAGTTGCGCAACATTCTTTCTATGGGCCACAAACCCATGAACTTGCAAATTAGTGCATGCATCTTCATTTGGTCCCTAAAAAGTTTTGTTTGTGGATATTCCAGTATCACCTTGGGTATCAGTATTGTTTTAGGTTTACACGGGTTGCGACCTTCTACCCCATTGGGGTTCGCTGGTTCTTATGCATCATTTTGGGTTTCTTTGGCTTCTTCCTCCATGCGATCCCTTTTTTCCTAGTTGCTTTTCTGACTCTTTTTTGGTCCTGATCCCGAGGTTCTTGTTACTCGTTCCTTGAAACCTATGCCTCATGGGACTTTCCCCATGTCCACCACTACCTTATTGTATGTGGGGGTTCCATTACCGCCCCCTTTGGTAACTATGCTTTCCTCTGCTATGACCGTGACTATCAAACCCTAGCTTGAAGTTGCTCCAAATCCTAGAGTAGTCTACTTTACTATTTCTTATGTTGGATATAAAGACTATCTGGATTCATAGAGACAAACTATCTTCAGTTGAATGATAGTGTTCATATTTGTTTAGGAGCATTTCTTTATCGTGTTTAAGCAGTTTTTCCAGTCAAAACAAATTAAGGGACATGTGATTTGGAGTAATATCCATCTCATCACTAAGTGATGAAGGAGAAGAACAATATCATGGGGAGCATACATTTTCCATTGATGTCAAAGGGGGATATTTGCAAACAGGGGGATAAATTTTTCCATGCTTGGTGGACTATGTGTTTCGTTGCAAGATTTCCATCACAGGAAAAGGGGGAGAATGTTGAAATTATTGCCATTTATGTCAAAGTATTATTGTTGTGATTAATTTATTTTTATGGAATTACAATACACACAACATTTCCAATATTGATTTATATATGTAAGTTTACAAGTATATTAAAAAATCGGTGGAATTGAAAAAGTAAAAACTGAAATGGTTGTTTCAAACCCATGGGTTTGGGTATTTTCCATGGTATTTGGAAAAGTAAAATAAAAAAAAGGGAATCAATTATTTAATTAATGGACATGTACCTTCATAAGGGTTATGAAAAAGTATAAAAAGATAAGACTACTTCCCTCTATGCAAATATATGGAAGCCAACTATTGTAAATGTAGATGTAGGGAACCTTATTTCCTCATATGTGCATATATAGAAGTCCATTTATACAGGTGTGAATATATGGAGGTAGACTTATGTATATGCACATTCAAATAATCTAGCTTCCATATATATGTATGTACATAATCCTTATTTCATAAATTCTTTTGTATTTGCGCATATATAGAAGCACTTATGTAAATGTGTATTTACATACACACTCCAATAAATCCTCATTTACTAAAGTAGGATTTCATATATGCTATGTTGTTCTTATATTTTCCACGTCGTTATTTCATATATGTGCATATATGTGAGTGCAATGTGGCAACTTAAACCTTAGTTTTTTTTTTTAAGTTATTAATTCCTTGTAATTATCCATAATCATTCATAGATCAAGGCTTCTGCATAATAGTGACATCCAAGTTTTATAATATTATCTATCAAATCATATCATTTCCTAACACACACACATTAACTTCTCGTATACTAATTTGAGTTAGCACTAAAGTACATCCTCCTTTTTCATATTAATTTATTAAAGATAATATTTTTAATTAATTCTTCTACATGTATTCTCCATTTATATTTGCCAAAATCAATTGAATATAACAAATATATTTTTGATATTATTTTGATATATTAATAATAATAAAATATTTTTATATTTATAATATATAATTTATTATAAGTATATTGTTAAGTTCATTTCAAAATTAATTTTTTTTGTTTGTTAATTTGTCCAGACCTGTTGGTTGCGGGATTAACCTGTGGCTTGAGAAACTGTGACTTAGGGGCATCTAAGCCGTCAAAATCACCTGGGGATTGCACCTGGCCTGAGCCACACCAACCCTTAACATGGTTGGAGTTTTTGTCCCCGCAGGTTTTGAACCGATAACTTTAACAACACGGAATGACTTAACAACACACTCTATCACCGACTGTCCTACACCTTGGGGACTTCATTTCAATATTATTATTAGAATATAAATATTTTTTTAAAATGAAATTAAAGAAATCAAACAAATTTGGTTTTTTCCTTTTTATTATACTTTAAGAAGAGTATTAAAAATGAAATGATAAATGTCTCTTTCTTTATTATGAATTTTTTTTTTAAGTTATAAATTAAATAAATTTATAAGTGGTGTCTATAAAAAGGTTGATGGAGACGTTCATTAAGGAAATGGATAAAATACTTTTCTATTTTTACAAGATTATTTGAATACAATGTCATTCGATTAATATGAATTGGATTAAATAATTTTAGAATGACAGTTTTTATGTTTGAATATAGTGAAAATAAAAATACTAAGTGTTAGAAAAACAGGATCACGGAGCAATCAAATAAAAACAAATCCGTAAATAAAACTCATAAGATACACGATACAATAGAGACACAGATATATGTGGTTCACCCAGTGTGGGATACGTCCATCAAAAAAATTTCCAAGTCCTTCATTTATTATTATCCAACAAATGAAGGGATACAACCTACAACACACCCGTTGTAACTTCCTCTTCTTTCTCTCACAATCTCCTCACTCATAATACAATATTCGCAATGATACATAGCTTCAATAAATTTTCCTCCTAAAAGAGGGTTGTATTCTAGGGAAAAAAACCCTAACATAACTTTTATCGTCATATCTGCGACCTTATAATGAACGGTCCAGATTTACTATGAAATTACAATATACATTTACAAGGAAATTTTTCCTTCGGGGGTGCCCACGTGGAGGAGTGTACATTCTTTCAGGGTGTAAAGTCTTCATGGGGTATAAACACGACTAAAAACAAATACCTTTGAATCAAGAAGATAGTCAGGCTCCACAACCAACACTAAGATCATTATGTTTTTTCTAAGGAGAAAATATGAAATCATAATTGAACTATAAAACAAGGTAAACACACTCTTGTATTATTAAGAGCAAGGTAAGTTAAAAGGAAATGGTTCTCATCCTCAACCTCTTTTGTATTAGAACTTTTATAAATTCTATCATCATAAAGTGTTTTTGTGTTAGTCTATCATTGTTCTTCATTTTGAGAATATTCATTTTGTTCATTTAGATCAACACGGGGAAAAATAACATTGATTACTTAAATTAGGATTTATAAAATATTCATAGAATTTAATATCCATATGTGTTTGTTGTCATTCAATGGTTTATCTTTAAACTTCGTAGGAATGCAAGTCTATTATTATCATCAATATTGCAAATTTGATTGTCTTAAGTATATGGTGGCTAGTCATATTAGAGTCCTAGCAAGCAACCTATCTTTTCGCAATTTGAGAAATTTGTACTTATCTGTTTCAAAAATTGAATTCACAAGTACATGATTAGCTTCATTTGAGGGTAATTAGTTATTAGAAACAAATTTTACACCGTAGTTTATTATGCACAAAGACAAATTCAAGGAGTCATGCACAAGAACATAGTTTTGTATTTAAAATAATAAGCTACCTAGGTTATTATGCACAAAGACAACTTCAAGGAGTCATGCACAAGTACATAGTTTTGTATTTAAAATAATAAGCAAGGTCTTTGATATTAGAGGGTATTCTTTATCATAGGTGCTCCTAAAAACAACACATGAGTAAGCCCTCATTTGGGACCTTTGTTCTAATGATTCCATAGTGATAATGAATACGATCATAACATTAAGAAAGAGAGAAAACCTCATCAAAAGGGTAAGTGTGAAAAGAAAGGGTAAGTGTGAAAAGAAGAAAAAATTCCATAAGCAAAAGAAAAGTGTTTACTCCAAAGAAGAAAGTAGCTCATTTGAAGAGAGTGATGAAAGTATCTTCGATAGTGAAATAGACAAAACTCTTTTCATGGCCATAGAAAAAAGAATGATGAAGACAAGGTGAAAGAAACAATGGATTTATAAGAAGAAGAAAATTTTAAAACAAATGGGGAAGTGGATCTTGAAGAAGAACTCTTATGTGCCTCAAGTGAAATAAAGAAACTTAGGAAAAATAATTTAAAACAAAGGGAGTATCTTCAAAAATATGAGAAGAGGATCATGATTGAAAACAAAAAATGTTAGAGATCCTTGAAGAAATAGAAAATATTTTCATGAACCTAAAGGTTCAAGTAGAATAAGAAAGAAGGATGGAAGTAGTGGTGAGAATCCATCTAAAGAAAAAAGAAGAAAATTGCCAAGAGCTAGAATTTGAAATCATTTCCTTAAGAAAGGAACTGCAGTAAACAACTATTCATTTGAATAGAAAAAGAGTATTGAAATATTAGATGATATCATCAATTATCAAATGTCTCCATTCATCAACAATGATCTTGGATTTGATGTTGTTATTTCCTCCCTACCTGCACTTGGTCTTGATACAACTCACAAAGTTTTATTTGTTGCATGTGGAGTTCAAAAAGGTTTGCAAGAAGAGAAACCTATAGTTTATTGTGCCAAATAGATTGATTAGATGCCTATTCCTCACATGCCAAAATTTGATCATTCCATTAAGCATGACATTGTTACCAATGTGTGAAGTTTCTCTACTCCTCTAAGTGAACCTGACCAACCAACACAAAAATATGATCCATATCATCATCTTCACCATAAAAATTGAAGGAACATCAATCATGATTTTAGATCTTTGTAGAATATATGTGAAAGACATAATCGTGGATCAACGTCGTCTACCAGGGTAGATTGTGGTTGGATTGATAGATGGTTTTAGAATCATTTAAACATGTGTTTTAGGAGTTCATGTCATCGTGTGTCATCAAATGTACAATCATGCAACATTCCTCTTACTTACTAGTGACTTCCTTCTAAGTGTTTGATCGAGGCTCGACCTGTTATAATAGTTGACTAGAATTTTGATTGAGTATTAATCAAATGAGATTTGATTGGTTTGTCCGTCGACTGGAATTTTCGACAAGAAATTTTGTTGCTACTTATTGATCCCTCAAGGGGGGGAATACTTGAAGTTGTTGATATGTGAACCTAATTGATATATTCTCATTGAAATGACTATTTTTTTTTTAATTGACTTGGATTTTTTGAGACTGGTCGAACCATGTTCGACTATTGATGGAGATTTACGATTGCGTATGTTGGATATAAATACTATCTGGATTGACAGAGACAAATTGTATTGCATTGTTGGTGACAATGTTAAGACTTCTTCAACAGTGTTTCTTTACCATGCACAGCTTTTGTAGTGAAAACAAATTAAGGGACATGTGACTAGGAGTAGTATCCATCTCATCACTAAGTTCTTAAGGAGAAGAACAATATTAGGGGGAGAATCCATTTTCAATTGATGTCAAAGGTGGAGAGTTGTATATAGAGGGATAATTCTTTCTATGCTTCATGGACTATGTGTTTTGATGCAATATTTCCATCAAAGACAAAGGGGGAGATTGTTGGAATTATTACCATTGATATCAAAGGATTATTTTTGTCACGAATGTCATATTACAACATCACAATACACAAAAAAAATCCAATATTGGTTTATATATATAGGTTTACACTCATATTAAAAAATTGGTGAATGTCCCCAAATGGGGTGTTTTGGGGCTCAGTGTGTGGACAGACTATAGGGAGGCCATCTAGCCAGACGTTCGACCACCTGGCACAGGATCTGATAGGCCCCCCTTTGACCATCAGCTCATCGTATTAAATCCCTCACCGTCACTCCTCAGACATCATGCGACGCCTGCCTGCCGCACGTTCATTATGCTCAGCTTCGTGGGAGATTTCATGGTGGAGGGAAGGATGCCTCCACAGTCCTATCATCATTTCAGCCATGAAGCTCCTACGACAGAGCTTGGGTGTGACAAAAATCATATGCCCCATTGGCCTCTACATATTTGGCTCTCCATAGTTTTTTTTTTTCACCTTCTCTTCCTGGTGTGATCTCTATTCGGCCTCCAGGAAATTCAGTTCGCACTTCTCTCCTCGGGTTTTGTTGGTTTGGAACATATTCTTTCACCTTCTCTGCACTTTCATTGCTAGGTTGCCTGGAGCCAACTCCATGCCTCATCTTAAGGGAAAATCCAAAAGAGGGGTGACCTGGTATGCGGCCAGAGGAAGAATTGAGCCAGTCTGTGGGTCTCCCCTTACAACCGATGGCCCCCCC
>SNQJ01S0078481.1:0-36168 GCA_010110895.2 Picea sitchensis
GTGACCTCTACTCCGTGACCGTACTCAAAGCTCTCGTCGGGGTTTCGGGGTTCGGAGTTTCAAAGTGTAAGAATCACTTGTCACCGGGGTTCCCGATTTCCCGAATCCCGATTTCCAACGGATGAGTCTTCTATCGGGACTTCTCCTCTACCCATGAGGACTTAAGTTCCGCGCAACTTCTGTCAACTCGGACGGTTGACGGTTAATCCCACAGGGATCTTACGATTCACGCTCCTCCCGAGTTTAAACTCCTGTGCAATATCAAGAGGTTTTAAACCTCGTGCACGTTCTCCAGATCTGGCGGTTGCAAGGGTTCGCTTTCCCTCCCAAACAGATCCGACGGTTCTAACACCCTTGGTGTAGAAACCTGTCTCCCTATGGTCATAGACCGCCCAATTGCGGTTTCATAGTACCGGTATACCTCCTGAGCTTATAAACGTGGTCAAGAAACTACTTGACACATTGAAACAAACCCACGTCCGAAATTAGCCATTCCAGGCTTAATTTCTCCTCACATTTTCGGTTCAAAGACCGCTCCACTGGCCCATCTAGGCTCAGTGTCGAAACCTTGGCTCTGATACCAAATTGTAGTGTACCAATTCACTACCCAGGTTTCCAAACCCCTCAATTACCATTCTATACATGAATGTTTACATAATTGATACAGGAATTATAACCACTTGCATTTAAACACAATTAAACACATTTAAATCTCAGAGTAAAATATCTTTTACGACTTCCACGCCCTCCCGAAGCTTAAACCTCCCAGGTAATATCAAGAGGTTTTATACCTCGTGCACGTTCTCCAGACCAGGTGCAAGGGTTCGCTTCCTCCCATCAGATCCGATTTCGCTCTAACACCCTTGGTGTAGAAACCTGCCTCCCTATGGTCATAGACCGTACCAGCTGTGGTTTCACAGCACTGCTAAACCTTTTGAGCTTATAAACGTGGTCAAGCTACTACTTGACACATTGAAACAAACCAACGTCTGAAATTAGCCATTCCAAGCTTAATTTCTCCCGTCACATTTCTTGCTCAAAGACCCTTCCACTGGCCCATCTAGGCTCATCGTCAAAACCTTGGCTCTAATACAATTTTGTAGTGTACCACCCACTACCCAGGTTTCCAAAACCCTCAATTACCATTCTATACATGAATGTTTACATAATTGATACAGGAATTATAACCATGCATTTAACACAATTAAACACATTTAAATCTCAGAAAGTAAAATATATAATTCAATTTCCGCAACTAAGTAAACCATAGCATTCAAATAAAGAAATTCATTTACACAGCTGAAACATGATACATAAACAGAGCAGTTATGCTCAACATGATTAAAGCATATTTCAGATATACTTATCTTTTAAAAGCTGTAGAAAACACCAACCAAGTGTGCCTTCCACGTGAATCCCTCCCAAAATTTTAGGACCACATCACTGCTCATCACCAACAAAGAGGGTCACCCCCGAAGCTGGGGACCGAGCCCACCCTAAGGCAAGGAATCTAGACTCAGTCTAAGGTTGTGGAAGACAACACAATATCTACAATCAGAAGAACTCTCCCAGAATCTCCCACTTCACCGCATTACTTCACCCTCATTCCCACATGCCTGCTCCACCCCAGAGAGTGCACCTTCTCTCGCTCACCCGTATCAGCCCCTTTCCTGTACGCTAGCCTCCCTCTTACCTTAAGTTACAGAACAGACCGGACCGGAATTCTCCTGGCTCTATGGCAGCTACAAGGTACCTTCCAGGAGTTCTCTCCTCCATCACAAGACTCCCCCACTGGAGGAGTCAGCAAGACAGCCAACAACTCATCAAGCAGCCCAAAGATCAGAAGGTCACATCAATCCACCTGAAAACATTGCATAACAGTTTCCCACAAAGGTTCAGTCATTACAGGATAATCTTAATGGGATGGTTTCTCGAGTTAATTTCACGCATCGTGCTAGCCTAATTTTCCCAACCACCGTGGATTCTTCCACTGAAGCCAATCATTGTGGAATCTGTCGGGAAATGCATTGTCGGGTTGACTAGAATAGACACATACTCTTAGTTGTGGACAGGGTAATAAACGGTTTTCCTCAGACAAAACAAAGCTCACGGTTTCAGAGATGAAACAGGGTATCCAAAGAAAGGTCGCACTGCCTCCACATAGAGGTTCCTCGGGTTCAATGGGATGAGCCCACCCACCTGGGCTCAAATTTTAAGGCTTATATTTAGATGCACCTGTGGTTGGACACTTGTCACTCGAACCGTGCATGTGTTCCCTCCTGCCATTCTCCCACCACTTGGGAAATCACTTGCCCTTCCAAAGAACTTAGGTTAAAAAATAATGTGTATCAGGATTTTAGGAATAATAATAATAAAATATTATTCCTGTGCCTAAGCCCCCTAGGCTAGCCCCTAGGCTCAACACTCTTCTCCCACCTTTTCACTCCTAGTTCCTTGCTCCACTCAGGATTAACCTCCCATCACTCTCATCGTATTGGTCTCAGACCACAGATGTACATCTATTAATTGACCTCGTGATACATTACAAGTATATATCACAGTGCCTGCCTTCGAACACCTCTAGGCCTCCGCCTAACAAAACTCATAAGCCTACAGCTTATTCAAAACTTGGCTCACCAGCCTATAGAACATATTTACAATTCTTTTGCATATAACATGATCTGTAACGGGGCTCGGCCTTGGGGACACTACAATGGTCCTCATTACAGTGGAACACAAACATCAGAGGTTTTAAATTATTGGAGGGGATAAACGTTTCAATGTCTCAATGACGAAAAAAATCAGAGTGACATAAGAACTTCCATTTAGGAAGTGACATGTGGAGACTTGGTCCCACGACATATGGTTTCTGTGGTAAGCCTTTGAAAGAGATCAACGACTCATATTAGATATTCAAGTGTAGATCGATGGCCCATCTCATTGCGGGCATTGTCCCTTGACGAATTCTACCTTTGCAATAATGTTACGGATTGGACGATGGAGATTATATCTTCGACGCAGGAGATCAACAGTTCTCCTAATGACAAACTGTGATCATCGAGAGTTTTGGGTTGTTGAGAAGGGTCTAAAGTCCCGACATCTCGATGCTGAGATACATCAGGTTGACGTCAGAACTCCAATCCGAAGACAACATGTGGTGAGGAGGTTCTAGAGTATTCAAGGTTCCACGATGGTCCCACAATTGTATTGAGGTTTGATTAAGAACAATCAATGGTCTAGAAAAGTCTTGAGATCTAGATCGATAGTGGAAATTATATCGCCCATTGATCGTTGATCAACTTTAGGATAAACGATCCAAATTGATTGTGTGCATCCACAGAGTTTTAGTCTGTGGTTCCTAGCGCTTGGTCATGTGATAAAGGAGCTTTGTACCAGGGGCTTCAATATAGTTAAAGGACTCGATTAAACCATTGTTTAGCCCATGGTCTCGAGGTAAGTTAAAAATAAGGGGCGCTAAAGTTAAGGGAGCTTGTCATGGATCCAAACAATAGAAACTTGTGAAAGGAATTTATGAAGTTCTTACGGATTTCATGGTCGTTGATGGAAGAAAGAGAATCTGAATGAAACCAGGGTACAATGGACCAGGAGGTTGGACCAGGAGGTTGTTGAGATGATGTTTCCATATACGTTTCAGTCCATTTCGTGGGCCAAAGAACCCACAGGTCCAAGGATCAAAATCAATGATCCTTTGGACCTGGATTATTGAATAAATATCAGGACACAAGGTCGGGTACTTATCAAGTGGTATCAGAGCGTGGCACTTGATCTTATCAAGTGGTATCAAAGGACATGGAAATATTTCTTTGCGAGAGAGTGAGTATATTTTCAAAAAACTAGAGCTAGAAGTGCTCAGAAGAAATTTCTAGAGGAGAGAACTAGAAGAATACCTAAAGACTGAACTCATGAGAGAGAATCTTAGTGAGGTATTGTGTAGCATAGTGAATTTTTTTTTTTAATTGTAGATGCTTTGTTGCATCTCACTGACTGAGCATTGGAGAAGCTTAGTGATGCATGAGGAAAATAAATACCAAAGAGTGAAGATGGAAGCAACAATTGGAGACACATGATCAAGAGATCATGAAAATTTTAACAATGGGAGTTTGATGCAGGACCAAAGGCACCGCAAGTCAAAGTGGAAATTCTTGAACCTTCCAAAAGGCGCAGTGTGGCTGAGAAGATGAGACTTCCTCGTAATTGATTGGATTTGTTTCGAAATTGTTGTTTGTGGCAATTAGTTAGATCTTTTTGGAGAGGATCGTGGATCTAAGATGATCCATGATATTGTAATTTCTTGTATAAATGTCATGGTGGTTGGGGATCTGCGCCCTATATAAACAAGCACCTGAACCAATGCACCACATTATTTCTCATGCCAAGAACTCATTATTGGGTTTGTTTTGACATGGGTATGAATGGCAAGAGAGAACTTTCTTCATTTTGTGTGCAAGAGGTGTTCCCATTTTGGATTTGTCTCATTTTGTGTGCTATAGAGTTCTTTGAGAGAAGTATATAGTGTTTATACTCATTTTTCTCAGAATTCTGAAAGGAATCTGATGGTGATGTTAGTTTTGTACTAAAGTGATATGTACGAAAGTCTTAGTTCCATTTGCTATGCATGCTACCCATAGTCTCGTTATGCATGCAAAAGGGGGTCTTTAAGCACATGTTCAGAACATAGTCAAGTTAATACTCATTCTTCTCAGAATTTCGAGAGAAATTCAATGGTAACCTATGTTTCTGTGTTTGAACAACAGAATTGAAGGGTGCCTTCAAATTTTCCATTGTAAATCATCATTGTATCAATCATTTGAGCATTAATAGAGTGGTCTCACTGTTTGGAAGCTTACTCGAAGACGTAGCCTAAGATGGGTGAACTTCTCTATCAAACTATGTAATGTGTTTTGTTATTACTGTCTCTATTTCTCTCTACTTTGGAACTCATTATTTCCGTAAGTTATTTATGAGTTACTGAAGTTATGGATAAATAAGCGTTTTCACATGAGATTTTGCAAATACTCATGACGATCTCAATTTCTTGAATCTGGTCGGATGTTTAGTTTCTTCTTAAGAACTAATTGACATCTAAGGATTTTCAGATTAGAAGACTGACAATCAATTTGTATTGTATTTATGAACCTCTCATGTTAATGCAAATCATCAAGTGTGGAGTTACAAATTCTACCCATACCTAGCCTATCAAGATTCAATTATGATGAAAATATTTTTTGAAATTTGTCCCTGTCTAAGTAGAGATTATAGTTCTAGTCGAAGGCAATTAACCTTGTCGTTGCCTAATAAAGGTATTCTAATTTTTTTCCTCTATTATTTTAGAGTATTAAATAATTTATTTAAAATCTTTTTTTACCTTTACTTAAACTAAAAATCAAGATGGGTAAAAGGTTAGATTCCTCAAGACTCAATGTACCATATTTTTTAGGGTTACATGTTTTTAAAGTTGCAATAGTGTCTTTTATTAGTCCCTGCCTCCGACCAGGGACTATAGCTTACACCTCGCGGTTATCACCCATTGACTGGGTATTACATGGTGCGTTTTGGTGCATTCACAATTATAAACCTCAAAGTTTTTTCCATTATTTCTATTATTTGAATTTTTTCTTAAAAACAATACATTTATGTATTTTTCTTATTTGATCTCATGATTTTTTCATTGGCTAAACTCATCATGAATGGACATTAATCCCTGAGTGTGTGCAATTTTTATAAATGTATTTGTAAAGATTAAAAATTAATTTATTAAAAAAAATCTTTAAATATTATGATTTGTCACTCTGTAGGTCAGGCTCTTCATTATAAGAACTTTGCAGGCCAGGCTCTTCATTATAGGAAATTTGCAGATAATGCCTCCTTGAAGCTATCAGACTTTCTGTTTGCATGACAATATAAATATGCTACAATCGATGCCTCCTCTAGTGCAATGAGGAAAACTACATGCATATGACCAACTTCTCACCAATGTGTCATGATTGCACACATATGGGTGGATTACACATGGGCCTTGTCAATCCTGAATTCTTCAATAGTCGACTTCCTCAACAACTATTCAAGCTAGGTGGTGGATATTCCTTCCCCGGTTTGGTTGCCATTCTATGCCATGGGCATTTTAGACAAGAAGTAAAGTAGGAGAGGAGCCATCAATAACGCTAATATTTCTTTATCTGTCAATGGGTGCATCTCACTACCTTCTAGTGCATCTCCTGCTTGCTTTTCATTCAAGTTTGAGAGAATCTTTCTATGCCATAATTAAGTACAAGCACTGGCGCAATGCTATTTTTTATTCCCATTAGTGTTTGTTAATATATCATAGAAGCATAAGGTAGTGTTTAAAAAAATGAGAACAAGGTGACATTTTCTTACTTGTATTGAGAGAAGGGGCACATTGGCAATTTTCATGCCAAGTCTAAATATTTCCCTGAATCTGCAGGACCTGCGAACTAAACAAACCTCAAGTTGGGCTTCACCTGGACATTCAAGTGAATCTGAGGATCCATTTTCTAATCCCCAACTAATTTTTTCCCAATAGACACCCACCCACTGTGGAACACAATCAACCTCTCGTGGGATCCCTACAATTCCAAAGAAACCAAGAATTTACCAAGTACCTTTCCCAAGTTCATACTGCAGTTCGTACCTTGATGGTCCATGTAAAGCATAATCTCCAACTACAAATTCGAAACCCTTAGGAAAGTATTCTTCGAAAGTTTCACAATCTCTGAATGCTCGAGATGAAATCTCACCACTAAGTTCTGAACTTCAGGAGCATGGGAAGGGGCAGGGGTGTTGATGGAAATGAGCGGAACCGTCGCTATCTAGACCGAGAATCAAATTGATAATCATGGCTAGTCATCCAAACTGATGATCTAAATCCCATGAATGTGTTCATTATTGGGGTGGCCTTTCTTCCTCATGACTATAAGAAACTATCCTTGTGGCATAGCTCTAGTAAGATGGCAAGTCATCCAAACTTGTAATACCGCTAGGCTGATCCCCAAGGGTACATATGATTGTAACTGTACTTTGCTTATAAGCTGGTGAGCTAAAGGAACTAGATCTTGGTTTGATGTAGCACGCATTGAGTTAGTGCGCGTGAATCTTGTATCAAAAGAGTGTGCGCAGTTTAAATAGAATATAAAGCATAGTTTAATGCAATGTGGTGTGCACCTGTGTAAATGCACAGGATTGGGCATTAAAAGAGAAACAATTTAAATTTACAATGTGCACTGGTATAAGCGCGCAAGGAGAGACACACTAATAAAATAACCTTACAAGATGGAGCACACTTCGGGATTCAATGCACACTAGATGAGTGCGCAGGTTTTGGAGGCCATAAGGCCTTTTGTATATACATTATGTTGTAACGCACATTTGTATAAGTGAGCAAGGGTGTCACACTAAAATAAGAGTGCGCACATCCTAGAAGTTTCACGTGTATTGGTTTAGTGCGCAAGCTTTATGTTTTAGGGGTTGGTGAGCATGGTTGCAAAAGATCAGTTCTTTTGTACTGAGATGTAAATGTAATCATATGCAATTATAATGAAAATACATCACTACGGCAGACCGACCACGTAAACGAGTTCGGGGGGATAACTCCACTAGCTAATGTTAAGGGGGTTGGGTTAAAGGGGCTTAAACCCAAAAATGAATATTATATCAATATTTCTTTAAAAGCATATAGTGAGGAATATTATATTAATATTTCTTAAAAATTATAAAGTAAGGATAATATTATATCCTAAGTTTGAAGGAGGGGGACATGTGGACGGAAGGTAGTTCTCAACATGGCAAGTGTCAAGTTGGGAACATGTTGTGGACTGAAGACAGTTCTCAACTTGACAAGTTTCAAGTTCGGAACATGCATTCTTATAGTTTGGACTTAGTCCATTCTGGTATCTTTCATCATTTCGATCATTAATGCAAGGAGAGTGAACTATGAGCTATACCCAAATGTTCTGTCATTGAACCCAACTGTTACTATGACTAATATTTTGTTGTTACTATCGCAAATACATGTACATTGATTATCTTGGAGAGCTGGACCGAAGAAGTAGGTTTTCAGGTGCGTGGGACATTGCATTCTCTCCAAGTGAGAGAATTGTTGGGAATTATATCCCAAGGTGTCAAACTACAGTGACAGGGCTCTACGAATTCCTATCTGACCTGTTGTTGAATCCCTAGAATGGAAGTGGGGCAACTGAAGGACTGTTGAGCAGAGAAGGGGCACACTTCCTGGGGTGGGACAAGCATGTTGGGAATGAGAGCCTGTAGGCTATCAGTGTGAATTGGCATCTGTGACAAACTTTCCCATGTTTAAGGCATCTGTGAATGAGTTACCATGGCTGAGTTTTCTGTTAAGTGAGATACTTTATCCTGGTTGGGAACCCTTACCCAAGTGGATTTTAGCCCTAGCTCGGGGGTGACCCACTGTTGAGATTTATGAATAGTGCGGTCTAAGGCTAGGAGGAATGTGGAAGGTCTGCACACAGTTGGTGCCATTTATTCCAAGATAAGTGCCTATTTGTGTGTTAAATCATGTTTTGCAGTAACTATTATGCAATTGTTTTTATGAGTTTATGTTGTTTATGTTGCGTGTATAATTATGTTATGATTGTGTATAATTCTGTTATGAATTTGTATATAATCATGCATGGAAGAGTATTTATATGTTTTAATTAGTGATAGAGTTGTATCAGAGCAATTTCGGTTGAATTTATGGAAATTTGGTATCAGAGTTTATGTAAAAGAGAGTTTTGGAGTGACGTGACATGACTTGGGTGGCCGGGGATGTTACAAAACTGATGACTTGAAGCCCATAAATTTGTTCATTACCGAGGTGGCCTTTCTTCCTCATGGTTTTAAGAAACGAACCTCATACTTTTACCTATGAAAAACAAGTGGCCCACTCTACATATTTCTCCTTTTCTAGATGATTTAGTCCTTATTCATGCTCCATATTTTTGAGAAATCCCTGCTTGATCTCAAATTGTGATTTCAGGGTTTGATTCGAATCTTCTTAGCAAAAGCCTAGCCATGATTCACAAATCTATTCTAGTGAGCAATTGTCCCCTCTACAATTCTTTATAAAGGTTTAAAGTTGTAAGAGAAATGAAGATCAACTGGATAAACTGATTATGGAACTGGAATGGGTTGTGCTGCTTCAATCATAAATGGAACATAAATTCCCATAACTAGTGGAACTACTGGCTCTTAGTAAACTAGCTATGGAACTCAAGTTTCATCTACATACGGTGCTACGGTCTATGGACCTTACTCTTGAATAGGAAAGGACGTTGGGAGAGGCTATGGCTCTCGATGCAGAACTGAATTTAGATCTTAAACTGCGTGGTAAACTACTTATAATCATGAATCAATTACCTTTTACAATAGTAGCAATTTCTGGGATTGGGGGGAAATCATTCATCCACACTGTCCTACGACCCATACATCCATGTAGTTACTATTAATGGTTTTATCCCCACCCATAGGTTAGATAAATAGGTGTTTACATATTTATGATATTATAGTTAGGTAAGGGTGGGTCGGTCAACACTCGCTGAGTTGTCCTCACTTCATCCAAGGTAGTTGCTCCTTTCCCTCCAGAGAGGTAGGTAGGTAGGGAGGATGAGAGCCCAAAATTTTCAAGCCAAGTTGTGGGTGGTTGGTATCGTAGCTAATCCTACTACAAAAATCATTCATTCAAGTTTGAAGAGAGGTTGTTTCCCTATCATAGAGATATACATCGACTATTATTGCTTGATAGCGGGGAAATGAGGTTCTATGAGACAAGTCATACTCTTTTTATCCCTGCTATGAGACACCCCAAGATATATGCATTCCCTGCTTGAAGGAAGGAATATATATTTCAAGGGTGTTAGTATTATCAATCATCTGCTTAACATACTTAGGCAATGTCAAGCTTCTCGGGGTAGGGCTTGGATTTCCCTTCCTTCAAACAAAGAGAGAGAGATTCAAGAGTACTTATTTCTAGAGTCAGGAGGGGAAGGGAATAATTCAAAGTTGTAGTAAAATGAACAAATGAAAACAATATTCACGGATAGGATTTTTCTAAGTAGATCCGAATCGAACCCAGAGGTCACGATTTGAGATCGAGCAGGGCTTTCTGGAAAATATGGAGCACAAATAGGGACTAAATCATCTAGAAAAGGAGAAATCTATAGGGTGGGACATTTGTTTTTCCTAGGAAAAAGTATGAGGTTCCTTTCTTACAACCATGAGGAAGAAATGTCACCTTGACAATGAACACATTTATGGGCTTCAGGTCATTAGTTTGAATGACTGGCCCTCTTACTATAGCTATGCCAGGAGGCTAGTTTCTTATAGGCATGAGGAAGAAAGGCTACCCCGACAATGAACACATTCATTGGATTTAGATGATCAGTTTGGATGACTATCCATGATTATCAATTTGATTCCTGATCTAGATAGCAACAATTTCACTCATTTCCATTAACGCCCCTGCCCCTGACATCCAAAACTTGGTGGCAAGATTTCATCTCGAGCATTCAAAGCTTGTGAAACGTTTGAAGAATACTTGGCTGAGGGTTTTGAATCTACAGTTGGAGATTATGGTTTACATGACCATTAGGGTCCGAACTACGGTATGAACTTGGGAAAGGTAATGGATAAATTCTTGTTTTTTTTGGACCTGGAAGGATCCCACAAGAGGATGATTGTGTTCCATAGTGGATGTATTTCTATTGGGAAAAATTTGGTCGGGGATTCGAAAGAAGGTTCTCAGTTTCACTTGAATGTCTGGGCAGAGCCATATGCGAGGTTCGTTTAGTCTGCAAAACCTGTAGATTGAGGAAAATATTCGGACTCGACATAAAAGCTGCCAATGTGCCCCTTCACTCAATACAAGTAAGAAAATGTCACCTAGTTCTCATTTTTATAACCCCTACCTTATGATTCTAAGAGATATTAACAAACAATAATGGGAACAAAAAAGAGAAGTGCACCAGTGCTTGTACTTAATTATGGCATGGCAAGATTCTCTCAAACTTGAATGAAAAGCAAGCAGGAGATGCACTAGAAGGAAGTGAGACACACCCATTGGTAGATAGAGAAATATTAGCATTATTTCAGGCTCCTCTCCTACTTTCTATCTCGTCAGAAATATGGCATAGAATGGCACCCAAATCAGGGAAAAAATCATGATATCGAATAAGAAAAATACATAAATGTATTGTTTTTAAGAAAAAATTCAAATAATAGCAATAATGGAAAAGACTTGGAGGTTTATAATTGTGAACGCACCAAAACGCACCCATTAATACACCAAAACACACCAGGAAATACCCATTCAACGACTACTAACTGTGAGGCGGAAGCTATAGTCCATGGCCAGAGGCATGGAGTAATAAAAGACACTATTGCAACTTTAAAAACACATAACCCTAAGAAAGATGGTGCAATGAGTCTTGAGGAATCTAACCTTTTACTCATGTTGAGTTTTAGTGTAAGTAAAGGTAAAATAATATTTTAAATAAATTATTTAATACTCTAAAACAATAGAGGAAAAAAATTAAAATACCTTTATTAGGAAACAACAAGGTTAATTTCCTTCGACTAGAAGTATAATCTCTACTTAGACAGGGACAAATTTCAAAAAATATTTTCATCATAATTGAATCTTGACAGGCCAAGTATGGGTAGAAGTTGTAACTCCACACTTGATGATTTGCATTAACATGAGAGTTTGTAAATACAATATAGATTGATTGTTGGTTTTCTAATACAAAAATCCTTAGATGTCAATTAGTTCTTAAGCAGACACTAAACATCCAACCAGATTCAGGAAATTAAGATCATCATGACTATTTGCAAAATATCATGTGAAAATGCTTATTTATCCATAACTTCATTATATGATAAATAAATTGCGGAAATAATGAGTGCCAAAATAGAGAGAAATAGAGACAACAATAACAAAACACATTACATAATTTGATAATGAAGTTCACCCATCTTGGGCTACGTCTCTGGGTATGCTTCCAAATAGTGAGACCGCTCTATTTATGCTCAAATGCTCTATACAATGATGAATTACAATGGAAAATTTAAAGACACCCTTCAATTTTTCTATTCAAACCCAGAAACAGAGGTTACCACTGAATTCCTCTAGAAATTTTAGGAAGAATGAGCATAAACTTGACTATGTTTTGAACACGTGCTTAAAGAACCCCTTTTGCACACATACCAAGACTATGGGTCTCATACATAGCAAATGGAACTAAGAATTTATTATATATAACTTTAGCACAAAACTAACATCACCATTAGATTCCTCTCAGAATTCTGAGAAAAATGAGTATAAACACTCTATACTTCTCTCAAAGAACTCTATAGTATGCAAAATGAGACAGATCCAAAATAGGAATACCTCTTGCACACAAAGTGAGGAAACTTCTCTCCTAGCACCCATACCCATGTCAAAACAAACCCAATAACGAGTTCTTGGCATGAGAAATAATGTGGTGCATTGGTTCAGATGCTTGTATAGGGTGTAGGCCCCCAACCACCATGAAATTTAAACAAGAAAATACAATATCGTGGATCATCTTAGATACACGATCCTCTCCACAATGCTCTAACTAATTTCCACAAATGTCAATTTCGAAACAAATATAATCAATTATGAGGAAGTCTCATCTTTTCAGCCACACTGCACTTTCTGGAAGGTTCACAAATTTGCACTTTGACTTGGGGTGTATTTTCTCTTGCATCAAACTCCTAGGGTTAAAATTTTCACGATCTCCCCATCATGTGTCTCCAATTGTTGCTTCCATCTTCACTTTTTGGTCGTTCTTTTCCTCATGCATCAGTGAGCTTCTCCAATGCTCAGTGAGTGAGATGAAACAAAGCCTTTGAAGTAACAAGTTTGTTTCACCCTGCTACATAATACCTCACTAAGATTCTCTCTCCTGAGCTTAGTCTTTAGGTATTCTCTTTGTTCTCTCCTCTGTAACATTATTCTGAGCACTCCTTTCTCTAAGCTACTGCAAATATACTCACTCTCTCGTAGAGAAATATTTCCTTGTGCTTCGATACCACTTGATAAGATCAAGCACCATTCTCTGATACCACTTGATAAGTACCAAACCCTGTGTCCTGAAACTTATTCAATAATCGAGGTCCAAAGGATCATTGATTTCGATCCTCAGACCTGTGGGTTCTTTGGCCCATGAAGTGGATTGAAACATCCATGGAAAAATTATCTCAACAATATCTTGGTCCACTGTACCCTGGTTGAATTCAGAGTCTCTTTCTTCCATCAACCACCATGGAGTTCATAGGAACTTCATAAATTCCTTTCGTAGATTTCTATTGTTCGAATCCATCACAAGGTCCCTTAACTTTGATGCCCCTTCCTTTTAACTCACCTTGATACCACAGACCGAAACCATTGTCTAATAGATTCCTTTAACTATACTGAATCCCTTGACATAAACTCCTTTATCACATGACCAAGCGCTAAAAACCATAGACTAAAACTCCACGGATGCACATAATCAATTTAGATCGTTGATCCTAAAGTTGATTAATGATCAACGAGTGATATAATTTCCATTGTCGATCTGGATCTTGGGAATTTTCTGGATCGTTGATTGTTCTTAATCAAACCTCAATACAATCATGCGACCACCATAGAGCCTTGAATACTTCGAAACCTCCTTTCCATGCATTGTCTCCAGAGTGGGGATCTGTCGTCAGGCTGACGTATCTCGACATCACCCTTCTCAACAACCCAAAACTCTTGATGGTTGAGTCTGATGTAAGGAATTTACACCCTTCTCAACAACCCAAAAATTTCAATGGCCACAGTTTGTCATAAGGAGAACTGTTGATCTCCCGTGTCGAAGATCTAATATCCACCGTCCAATCCTTAACACTATTGCAAAGGTATAATTCACCGAGGGATGATGCCCACGATGATATTGACCATTGATATGCACTTGAAGACCTAATTTGAGTCATTCATCTCTTTCAAAGGTTTACCATGGAAACCATATGTCGTGGGACTAGGTCTCCACATGTGACTTCTTAAATGGAATTTCTTATGTCACTTTGAAGTTTTTTGTCATCGAAACCTCATAACTTTTATACCTTCCAATACTTTAAAGCCTCTGCTATCTGCGATCTGTTGTAATGAGGACCGTCGATTTGGATCTGGATCGAACGATCATGATTCTATGGCTACATGTAGTGAGGACCTTACTATGATCTCGATCCAATGGTCAGGATTTAATTTGGCCTTGATCCAACAGTCACAATTTCTTCCTCTATTATATCACTTATGCCATGTGTGTCAGAATTCCTTGTACTTTGACGATACACTTTCAATGATATTCGTCGATCCTCTCTATGGAATGACAGTTGGATCTCCCCTTTACATGATATTGATTGAAAATAGATCATTGTCGATTCTTTCAGTGATCAACAATTGATCTCTTCCTTTGTTGTGCCTATGCCCTTCAACCCTGTAACACACATTCACGACTACTTCTCACACACATTCATCTATCAACTCATGGTTTCGACACAAGGTTACACACACATGAACATAATTCAAGAGTACAAAAAAAACAATTTCATTAATGGATCGAGATTGATTACAACTAAGGGCTCTTCTCAAGACTTGGCTGCTCCTCGACCTAATATACATTTCGTTAGTCCCTGTTATACAATGCCCACGTGATCACATTTAAACAAGAAAATACAATATCGTGGATCCTCTTATATCCATGATCCTCTCCACAAATCTCTAATTAATTTCCACAAACAACAATTTCAAAACAAATCCAATCAATTATGAGGAAGTATCTTCTTCTTATCCATGCTACACCTTCTGGAAGGTTCACAAATTTCCACTTTGACTCAGGGTGTCTTTTCTCTTCCATCAAACTCCCAGGGTTAAAATTTTCATGATCTCCGGATCCTATGTCTCCAATTGTCGTTTCCATATTCACTCTCTAGTCTTTCTTTTCCTCATGCATCACTGAGCTTCTCCAATGCTTAGTTAGTGAGATGCAATAAAGCCTCTGTAGTAACAAGTTTGTTTCACCCTTCTACACAATACCCCACTAAGGTTCTCTCTCCCAAGATTAGTCTTTTGGTATTTTCTTGGTTCTCTCCTCTGGAACCTTCTTCTGAGCACTTCTTGCTCTAGGCTGCTGCAAATATACTCACTCTCTCATAGAGAAATATTTCCCTCCACTCTGATACCACTTGATAAGATCAAGTGCCATGCTCTAATACCACTTGATAAGATCAAGTTCCATGCTCTGATACCACTTGATAAGTACTAGACACTGTGTCCTTATACTTATTCAATAATCAAGGTCCAAAGGATCATTCATTTTGATCCTCATACCCATGGGTTCTTTGGCCCACAAAGTGGATTGAAACATCCTTGGCAACATCAACTCAACAATCTCCTAGTCCACTATACCCTAGTTTCATTCAAAGTCTCTTTGTTCCATCAACCACCATGAAGTTTATAGGAACTTCATAAATTCCTTTTGTAGGTTTCTATCATCTGGATCCATAACAACCTCCCTTAACTTTAGTGCCCCGTCCTTTTAACTCACCTTGAGACCATGGGATAAAACCATGGTCTAATTGAGTCCTTTAACTGTACCGAAGCCCTGACACTAAAATCCTTTATCTCATGACCAAGCTTTAGGAACCATAGACTAAAAATCAACGGATGTACACAATCAATTTGGGTTGTTGATCCTAAAGTTGATCAAACATCAACGAGGGATAAAATATCCACTGTTGATCTGGATTTTGAGAATTTTTTGGACTGTTGATTGTTCTTAATAAAACCTCAATACAATTGTGCGACCACTGCGGAACCTTGAATATCCTCGCCACAAGTCATCTCTCGAGTGGGGATCTAATGTCAGCCTGAGGTATCTCAACGTCAGTATGTCGAGACCTTACACCCTTCTCAACAACCCAAACTCTTGATGGTCGCGGTCTTCCGTAAGGAGAACCATTGATTTCCCGTGTCAAGGATCTAATCTCCACTATCCAATCCTTAACACTATTGTAAAGGTGGAATTCATAGAGGGATGATGCCTGCGATGATATGGGTCGTCGATCTATATTTGAAGATCTAATCTAATCCATTGATCTATTTCAAAGGTTTACCTAGGAAACCATGTGTCATGGGACCAGGTCTCGACATGTCACTTCCTAAATGGAATTTCCCGTCACTTTGACATTTTTCGTCATCAGGACCTCGAAACTTTTATCCCCTCCAATAATTTAAAACCTTCGTTGTTTGTGGTCCGCTGTAATGAGGACCATCGATCTGGATCTGGATCAAACAATCATGATTCTACGACTACATGCAATGAGCACCTTACTATGATATCGATCCAACAGTCAGGATTTTATTTTTCCTTGATCCAACTATCACGATTTCTTCCTCTGTTATTTCACTTATTCCACGTGTGCCATACTTCCTTTTACTAAACTCCTCGTACTTTACCAATACTCTTTCAACGACAATCGTTGATCTTCTTTGTGGATGGATGGTTGGATCTCCCCTTTACACGATATTGTTTGATAATAGATTGTTGTTGTAGTCCAGGAAAACGAGGCATACATCCAAGAGAGACTATATCGTGAAATATATTAAGAACACACACGTAACCCAACAAGAAGAGAGAATTTAGGGAAGGAATTCCATTCCAAGTTTGTATTCCATATTTAGGGTTATTTATACAATACGTAAATGGTTGGAGCGGTTGCACCCGCTATAACTAATCCTTTGTTTAGTTACATTTACCACTTGTTACATACATTTACTTAGATTTATCCATTTATTACATATATTCTTGCTTTATTACATATTATCATGTAGTCTAATGTCTAATAACATATATGTGATGGCTATTAGGGCCTAGGAGGCCCACTCACCATCTCCCCCACACCCAATTCCTTGCTTGTCCTGTCCTGAAGATGGATCTTGATTTGGATCCAAAAAGTTGACGATCTATTGACAAAACTGTGGCTAATCCGAACACTTTTGAAATTCCCAACCACAAGAATCTCATTAATCATATTATTTCCATGTACGGTAGGGAGACTTTGGACGGAATTCACGTTTTAGAAAATCTCAGGGTTAAGATCAAGAGAAGAGTGGCAGATTTGGAATTTATTAATAAATGTAGGGATGAAAATGTGCTACCCAGATTTGCGTAGATTGAACACAGAGCCAAGAACAAATGGAACATCGCGGCCTTCTTCAGACTAGGGTTATCCATTGTCAGAGGCGAAATTAAGAAAAACAGGTGTAATCTGGAACACCTATCCAAAAATGCGTTTAGACTCCACCTGAAACTAGCGCAAACCTTGACACCCGAACCGTGAAAAACGGTGGATGCCATTACAACCATGAAAGATGACAGAGTTTACCAATAAGATCAAAACATAGATAAATCCAAATTGGAGTGGTTACTCAACAATAGAAACAACAATAAAGATACCAGCACAAAGAATGTAGTGAACCTCTCTTCGCACACACTAAACAAAGTCGAGCTGAGCGTGTTGGAGAAAGGAATCAACTTCACTGTCTCCCCGACCTCCATTCCAATTGATAACATTATTTGTTGTGTAGAGGAAAGCAAACAAAAACTCATCGAAGAAGACAAAGATATAATCAGACAATATTTCTCAGTCGTTCTACACAAGGCCAAACCTCCGAAAAACAATATTATCAAAGAAGAACGCGTAGCCTTAAAGAACCTGAGGAACGATGAAAATTTAGTAATTCTCAAGGTAGGCAAAGGTGGAGCTACTGTTCTTATGAACCTTATTGATTACAATAGGAAAATGAGTGAACACCTATCCCAAAGTGGCAGCTATAGGAAATTTACTTGCAATCCCATTAAGAAGATTATAAGGCTAGTGAAGAAAGCCATCAACAGTTCCAACCTAGATGAGAGAACTAAAAAATGTTTAACCTTCAACAACAAAATCACCCCAAGGATATACGGTCTACCGAAAATTCACAGAGAAGATATTCCTCTTAGATCCATAGTGAATACCATAGGTTCACCAACCTATGTGCTAGCTAAACACATAGCCAAGATCCTTAGCCCCTTGGTAGGCCACACTGACTCTTTCATAAAAGGCTCCAATTAATTTATTAAAATCATTAAAAATGAAAAAGTAAGGCCTCAAGACACTCTCATAAGCTTTGATGTAGTCTCCCTTTTCACAAAAATCCCTTTAGATGAAGCTATTCAGATTGTCAAAGAAGTTACAGATCTAGAAACGACAAACCTATCTGAGGTTTTCTTGCGCTCCACTTTCTTTAGTTACCAAAGAGAATTCTATGAACAAACCAACGATGTAGCAATGGGATACTCATTGTCCCCCATTGTTGCCAACCTTTTCATGAAAATTTTTGAAAAGAAAACCCTGGACTTCTTTCCCCTAAAACCATTAAGGTGGAAGAGATTTGTTGATGACACTAACATTCTCTGGCCCCATGGGAAAGAGGAATTAAAAAATTTCTTTCAACACCTAAACAACATATCCAAAGAAATAAAATTCACAATGGAACTTGAAGAGAATGATAACATCCCCTTTCTAGATGTTCTTATCAACAAGAAAATTAATGGGAATATAGGACATGCGGTTTATAGAAAAAACACCCACACATAGAACTATCTCCACACAAACTCCCATCACCACCCCAACCAGAAACTAGGTGTCCTAAAAACTTTAGCCATGAGAGCCATAAGAATCTCCGATGAAGCACACCTAGATAAATAAACAGATCACCTTACCAAGACTTTTAAGAACATAGGTTATAAAGACAAATACATTAAGAATGAAATAAACAGAGCCTTAGAAAGAACCTGCGATAATCCCAACGTCCCAAAAAACTAGAACCCTAATAGAGATGCCTACCTTCCTTACATCCAAGGAGTAACCGATAGGATTGCAAGAGTCCTCAACAAAAAAGAGATTAAAACCTCCTTCAAGCCACTTGAAACCATCAAACATAATATGAGATCCGTCAAAGACAAACTTGACCCTCATAAAGGAAAATGAATCTACAAAGTAGAGTGCTCATGCGGAAAATGCTACATCAGTGAAACTGGTTGCTCCTTCCAGATTAGGATAAAAGAGCATGTAGCTGACATTAAGAATGAACACATCTGCACCTCTGCCTTAGCAAAACACTCATAAAAAAACACCATGTTCGCCTAGAAGACAACAAAATCCTTGCCAAAGAAAATCACCTCTTTAAACGACGTATTAGAGAAGCTATTGAAATCCGAAAACATCCTAGTAACCTAAAAAAAGATAGTGGGCTAGAATTAAGTGAAAACCGGTTCCCTTTGATTCATAAAAATAAAAATAATCATTGATAATCCAACCTTTATAACACTATTGTTTAAACAATTTAATACTAAATTATTTTATTAACTTAGTTTTATTAATAACCCTACCTAATTAACTCTTGATAATCACACCCTCACTTGTAGAAACACTTATTAAAATAAACAATCTTAATAAAACTATTAAACTTGGGCTCATGAACATAATTACTCATAATAAAAACAATAAAATTAAAATTAACATAGTTTAGAATAGATTAAATAAATGAACTCTAATAGACCTAAGTAACAACTTATATAAAATATTTCTTTAATTAACTTAAAAAACCTATAACTTATTAACATAATTAGTTAAATTGAAATTAAAAACAATGAATTAATGACTATTTGAATAGCATTAAACCTAATAATAAAACAAAAATAAAAAACCCTAAATAACTTAATCAAAGAATAATTTTAATAATTTTTTTACTTAAAATCTAGCCGACCCCTAGGTTTCCCTTCACCTTTAGTATTTAAATACCAACTCTTGTCATCATTTAAACCCAGGCTTCCTGTCCTGAATATGGATCCTGATTTGGATCTGAAATGCCAATGATTTATTGACAAAACTGTGGCTAATTCGAACACTTCTGAAATTCCCAACCACATAAATCTCATTAATCAGACCTACTACTCTTCAATGTTTGTCTTCAATTTGGTAAATGCCTATGCATTCATTGAATCTTGCAACATTTTTCTCCTACCCAACATGGTCCTCTTGATCCTATTGTTGCACTTCTCTCTGGTCCCTTTGGAGTGGCGAGTGGCTCGTCCTGGGCTCATCTCGCACCTGCACAACACCTTGCGGTGGAGATCCATACCTCATCCAACCTACCATTTCTCTACTTTCTGACTTATGAGGCCACAATCCAAGAATTATTCTGCAACTATTATACTAGGGGGTTCAATCATTTCAATGTTCTTGTCATCATCTTTTCTTTAAGCTCTCATGTGTGTGTGTCGGTCTGAGGGTGTCTCTCCTTGAATGTCTTTATCTGCTGCCAACGTGCTCTTCATTAATGCTCAATATTTTAATGCTTTTCTCTGCTGCTCATCATACTTGTCTTCCTATTGCTCTTTGATATGATTTTTATGTGGTTTGTAAATTATTGTAGTCTTACAATTTATATTACATGAAGGACTTGACTCTGCTTATGACTCTAACACAAAAACATAGAGTTTGTGTGCGTAGGGCTTATCTTCATGCTGTCGACTAGAAATCAACGGTTGTCGGTGAGGCACCGATCTCATCGAATAGAACCCAACTTACATTACAATGGTGGAGAGGATCACCCGCCTTCAAAGAAGATGCACGTTTAACCCCCTCCTTTCTTTAAACTTCATTTGTATTTTACATTAAGTCTTGACTCAATTAAGTGTGACCGACTCAATCTACAATATGTATTTTTCTTTTTTTTCTTTTCAACTAAATTTCATTACAGACTCGACTTAGACTTCGACTTAATTGACTCAATTATAAGTCAAGTCGATTAGTTTGACTCGACTTGATTACCAATTTGATTTTCAAGTAAACATACTTGACTATTGAGTCAATTAGATTCGACTTTCACTCCCAACTTCCATTACATTCGACTATGATCTTTCATGTATCTTCTTTTTATAATAAGACTCCGAGCTTTATCTTTTTAATTTGGTCATTCCCTCTTCTTCCAGAACACTGGCTTGTTTAGTGGTTGTTGTATTAAACTTCGACTACAACCAATATGACAACGTCGACTTTGACGATGAGCTCCTCATGGCTTCAAATTTGACCAGATAAAAACATCGACATCAACAACTTTAATTCTTTTTATCAGTTGGTCATTCTTTTTATCAGTCGAATTTCCTGATATGGTTAGTGTCGGTTAATTCTATGTTGACATCTCCATGTGCGATTGATTATTAACTTCGGATTAGCAATTTCCCGCCCAAAGTGGTTGGTGCTTACCAAAATCTGGGTTGCATCTCGATTTCTGATGATTTTCTAGACCAAAAATTTAAAACACTTTCTATGAACATTGAGGTACCAAACTCATCATACACAATTTTATCATACTCATCATCTCCGACTGGTCGAGTTGACATAGTTTATGCGTTGGTCGAGCAAGTCGGTTAATCGAGGCATTTTTCCACGAAGCCGAAGCCACTTGAAGTCGATTCTCAGTATGCAAAATTCCTTACTTGTGTTACTTGTGGTCTTATGCAGGAGCAAATACACCCGAAGTCAAAGTGGAAATTATTGAACCTTCCAAGGGTGAAGCGTGGGTAAGAAGACGAGTCTTCCTCATAATTGATTGGATTTGTTTCGAAATTGTTGTTTGTGGCAATTGGTTAGAGATTTGTGGAGAGGATCGTGGATCTAAGATGATTCACTATATTGTATTTTCTTGTTTAAATGTAAGCATGTGGGCATTGTACGAAATGTAGATCAGGTCGAGGAGCAGCCAAGGTTTGAGAAGAGCCCTTAGTTGTAATCGAGCTCGATCCATTAATGAAAGTGTTTTTTTGTGTACTCTTGAATTCTGTTCCATGTGTGTGTAACCCTACGTCGAAACCCTGAGTTGATAGATGAATGTGTGTGAGAAGTAGTCTTGAATGTGTGTTATAGGGTTGAAGGGCGTAGACGCAACTAAGGAAGAGATCGATAGTCAATCAATGAAAGGATCAACGCCGATCTATTGTCAAGCGATATCGTGTAAAGGGGAGATCCAACCGTTCATCCACAGAGAAGATCGACGACTGTTGTTGAAAGTGTATCGGTAAAGTAAGAGGAGTTTAGTACAAGGAAGTATGACACACGTGGCATAAGTGATATAACGGAGGAAGAAATCGTGACCGTTGGATCAAGGCCAAATTAAATCCTGACCGTTGGATTGAGATCATAGTAAGGTCCTCACTACACGTCGCCAAAGAATCACAACTGTTGGATCCAGATCCAGATTGATGGTCCTCATTACAACGGACCACAAACATTGAAGGTTTTAAAGTATTGGAGGGGCTAAAAGTTTTGAGGTCTCGATGAAGAAAAACGTCAGAGTGACATAAGAACTTCCATTTAGGAAGTGACACGTGGAGACTTGGTCCCACGACATATGATTTCCATGGTAAGCCTTTGAAAGATATCAATGACTCATATTAGATCTTTGAGTGTAGATCGATGGCCCATCTCATCGTGGGCATTGTCCCTCGACGAATTCTACCTTTGCAATAGTGTTACAGATTGGACGAAGAAGATTAGATCTTCGACACGGGAGATCAACGGTTCTCCTAATGACAGACTGTGATAATCGAGAGTTTTGGGTTGTTGAGAAGGGTGTAAAGTCCCGACATCTTGACACTGAGATACACCAGGCTGGCGTCAGAACCCCACTCCGGAGACAACACGTGGCGAGGAGGTTCCAGAGTATTCAAGGTCCCATGGTGGTCCCACGATTGTATTGAGGTTTGATTAAGAACAATCAATGGTCTAGAAAAGTCCCGAGATCTGGATTGATAATGGACATTATATTGCCCATTGATCGTTGATCAACTTTAGGATCAATGATCCAAATTGATTGTGTACATCCACATAATTTTAGTCTGTGGTTCCTAGTGCTTGGTCATGTGATAAAGGATCTTAGTGCCAGGGGCTTTGGTATAGTTAAAGGAATTGATTATACCATGGTTTTAGCCCATGGTATCGAGGCGAGTTAAAAAGACAGAGCGCTAAAGTTAAGGGAGCCTGTAATGGATCCGAACAACAGAAACTTGCAAAAGGAATTTATGAAGTTCCTATGAACTTCATGGTGGTTGATGGAAGAAAGAGACTCTGAATGAAACCATGGTACAATGGACCAAGAGGTTGCTGAGCTGATGCTGCCATGGACGTGTCATTCCATTTCGTGGGCCAAAGAACCCACAGGTCCAAGGATCAAAATCAATGATCCTTTGGACCTTGATTATTGAATAAGTATGAGGACATAGGGTCTGGTACTTATCAAGTGGTATCAGAGCATGGCACTTGATCTTATCAAGTGGTATCAAAGCACATGGAAATATTTCTTTGCGAGAGAGTGAGTAGATTTGCAACAACCTAGAGCTAGATGTGCTCAGAAGAAAGTTCTAGAGGAGAGAACTAGGAGAATACCTAAAGACTGAACTCAAGAGAGATAAGCTTAGTGAGGTATTGTGTAGTAGGGTAAAAAAAACTTGTTAATTGCAGAGGCTTTGTTGCAGCTCACTAACTGAGCATTGGAGAAGCTCAATGATGCATGAGGAAAAGAAAGACCAGAGAGTGAAGATGGAAGCAACAATTGGAGACACGTGATCAGGAGATCATGGAAATTTTAACACTGGGAGTTTGATGCAGGAGCAAAGACACCCCAAGTCAAAGTGGAAATTCATGAACCTTCCAGAAGGCCCAATGTGGTTGAGAAGATGAGACTTCCTCGTAATTGATTGGATTTATTTCAAAATTGTTGTTTGTGGAAATTAGTTAGAGTTTTGTGGAGAGGATCGTAGATCTAAGATGATCCATGATATTGTATTTTCTTGTTTAAATGTCATGGTGGTTGGGGGTCTGTGTCCTATATAAACAAGCCCCCGAACCAATGCACCACATTATTTCTCATGCCAAGATCGGGTTATTGGGTTTTTTTACATGGGTATGGGTGTTAGGAGAGAACTTTCCTCGTTTTGTGTGCAAGAGGTGTTCCCATTTTGGATTTGTCTCGTTTTGCGTGCTATAGAGTTCTTTGAGAGAAGTATGTAGTTTTTATACTCATTTTTCTCAGAATTTTGAGAGGAATCTGATGGTGATGTTAGTTTTGTAATAAAGTGATATGGATGAAAGTATTAGTTCCATTTTCTATGTATGCTACCCATAGTCTCATTATGCATGCAAAAGGGGGTCTTTAAGCACCTGTTCAGAACTTAGTCAAGTTAATACTTATTCTTCTTAGAATTTCGAGAGGAATTCAGTGGAAAACTCTATTTCTGGGTTTGAGAAACATAATTGAAGGGTGTCTTAAAATTTTCCATTGTAATTCATCATTGTATCAAGCATTTGAGCATTAATAGTATGATCTCACTGTTTGAAAGTAGACCTAAAGACGTAACCCAAGATGGGTGAACTTCATTATCAAACTGTGTATTGTGTTTTGTTATTATTGTCTCTATTTCTCTCTATTTGGGCACTCATTATTTCAACAAGTTATTTATCATTTACTTAAGTTATGGATAAATACGCGTTTTCACATGAGATTTTGCAAACAGTCATGATGATCTCAATTTATCGAATCTGGTTGGATGTTTAGTGTCTGCTTTAGAACTAATTGTTTAGTGTCTGGTTGGATGTTTAGGGACTTCCTGTCTGGCCTATTGCTGAAGCCCTGGAAGGGAAGTGGGGAAGCCGAAGGACTGTTGAGCAGAGAAGGGGCACACTTCCTGGGGTGGGACAAGCATGTGGGGAATGAGAGTCTATAGGCTGATAGTGTGAATTGGTATCTATGATGAACTTTCCTGTGTTTGAGGCATTTGTGAATGAGTTATGTGACTGAGTTTCCTTTTAAGTGAGATACTTTATCCTAGTTGGGAACGCTTACCCAAGGGGAGTTTAGCCCCATATCGGGGGTGACCCACTATTGAGATTTATGAACAGTGCGGTCTAAGGCTGGGAGGAACATGGAAGGTCTGCACATAGTTGGTGTCATTTATTCCAAGATAAGTGCCTATTTGTGTGTTAAATCATGTTTTGCAGCAACTATTATGCAATTTGTTTCATGAGTTTATGCTGTTTATGTTGCGTGTATAATTCTGTTATGATTGTGTATAATTCTGTTATGAATATGTATATAATCATGCATGGCAGAGTATGTATATGTTTTAATAAGTGATAGAGTTGTATCAGAGCAATTTCGGTTGAATTTATGGCAAATTGGTATCAGAGTTGATGTAAAAGAGAGTTTTGGAGTGACGTGACCTGACTTGGGTGGCCGAGGACGTTACAAAACTGATGACCTGAAGCCCATAAATTTGTTCATTGCTGAGGTGGCCTTTCTTCCTCATGGTTGTAAGAAACGAACCTCATACTTTCACCTATGAAAAACAAGTGGCCCACTCTACATATTTCTCCTTTTCTAGATGATATAGTCCCTACTCATGCTCCATATTTTCCAGAAAGCCCTTCTCGATCTCAAATCGCGATTTCTTGGTTTGATTCGAATGTAGTTACCAAAATCCTAGCCATGATTCACAACTCTATTTCAGTGAGCGATTGTCCCCTCTGCAATTCATTATAAAGGTTTAAAGTTGTAAGAGAAATGAATATACATTAGATAAATTGATTATGGAATTGGAACGGGTTGTGCTGCTTCAACCATAAATGGAACATGAGTTCCCATAACTGGTGGAACTACTGGCTCTCAGTAAACTAGCTATGGAACTCTAGTTGCATCTATATACGGTGCTACAGCCTATGTCCCTTACTCTTGAATAGGAAAGTACATTAGGAGAGGATATGGCTCTCTATATAGAATTGAATTCATATCTTAAACTGTGAGGTAAACTACTTATGGTCATGAACCAATTGCCTTTTACAATAGTAGCAATTTCTATGATTGGGGGGAAATCATTCATCCACACCGTCCTATGGCCCATATATCCATGTAGTTACTATTAGTTTTTTTATCTCCACCCATAGGTTAGATAAATAGGTGTTTACATATTTATTATATTATAGTTAGGTGAGGGCGGGCCGGTCGACACTCGCTGAGTTGGCCTCACTTCGTCCAAGGTAGTTGTTCCTTTTCCTCTAGAGAGGGAGGTAGGTAGGGAGGCTAAGAGCTCGAAATTTTCAAGCTAGGTTGTGGGTGGTCGGTATCACAACTAATCTTGCTACAACGATCATTCATTCAGGTTCGAAGAGAGGTTGTTTCCCTATCCCACATATATATGTCGACTATTCTTGCTTGATAGCGGGGAAAAGAGGTTCTATGAGATAGGTCATACTCCTTTTAGCCTTGCTATGAGATGCCCCAAGATATGTCCATTCCCTTCTTGAAGGAAGGAATAAATGTTTCAAGGGTGTTAGTTTTATCAATCATTCGCTTAACATACTTAGGCAATGCCAAGATTCTCAGGGTAGGGCTTGGATTTCCCTTCCTTCAAACAAAGAGAGAGAAATTCAGGAGTACTTATTTCCTTAGTCAGGAGGGGAAGGGAATAATTCAAAGTTGTAGTAAAATGAACAAACGGAAAGAATGTTCATGGATATAATTTTTCTAAGAAGATTCAAATCAAACCCAGAGGTCACGATCTGAGATCGAGCAGGGATTTCTAGAAAATATGGAGCACAAATAGGGACTAAATCGTGTAGAAAAGGAGAAATTTGTAGGGCGGGCCATTTGTTTTTCCTAGGCGAAAGTATGAGGTTCCTTTATTATAACCACGAGGAAGAAAGGTCACCTTGAAAATGAACACATTTATGGGCTTCAGGTCATTAGTTTGGATGACCGACCCTCTTACTATAGCTATTCCACGAGGCTAGTTCCTTACTGTCATGAGGAAGAAAGGCCACCCCGACAATGAACACATTCATGGGATTCAGGTCATCAGTTTGGATGACTATCCATGATTATAAATTTGAATCTTGATCTAGATAGAAACAATTCCACTCATTTCCATTGACGCCCCTACCCCTAACGTCCATAACTTGGTGGCGAGATTTCATCTCGAGCATTAGAAGCTTGTGAAATTTTCGAAGAATACTTGGCTGGGGGTTTTGAATCCACAACTAGATATTACAATTTACGCAGGCCATTAGTGTCCAAACTATGGTATGAACTTGGGAAAGGTAATGGGTAAATTCTCATTTTTTTAGACCTGAAAGGATCCCACGAGAGGATGATTGTGTTCCATAGTGGGTGGATTTCTATTGGGACAAATTTGTTTGGGGATTTGAAAGCACGTCCTCAGATTCACTTGAATGTTTGGGCGGAGCTGGACACGAGGTTTTTTTAGTCTACAACGCCTGCAGATTCAGGAAAATATTCAGACTCGACATGAAAACTGCCAATGTGCCCCTTCTCTCAATACAAGTAAGAAAATGTCACCTAGTTCTTGTTTTTTTAACCACTACCTTATGCTTTTATGAGATATTAACAAACAATAATGGGAACAAAAAAGAGCAGTGCACCAGTGCTTGTACTTAATTATGGCATGGAGGGATTTTCTCAAACTTGAATAAAAAGCAAGCAGGAGATGCACTAGAAGGAAGTGAGACGCACCCATTGGCTAATAGAGAAATATTAGCATTATTGGCGACTCCTCTCCTGCTTTCCATCTCGTCGGAAATATGACATAGAATGGCACCTGAACTAGGGAAGGAAGATTAATTTCACACACCAAGGGATTAATGTCCTCTCATGATGATTTTAGCCAATGAAAAAATCATGATATCAAATAAGAAAAATACATAAATGTATTGTTTTTAAGAAAAAAATCAAATAATAACAGTAATGGAAAAGACTTAGAGGTTTATAATTGTGAACGCACCAAAAAAAACCCATTAATACACCAAAACACACCATGCAATACCCAATCAACAATTGCTAACTGCGAGGCGGAAGCTATAGTCCATGGCCAGAGGTAGGGAGTAATAAATTACACTATTGCAACTTTAAAAACACATAACCCTAAGAAATATGGTACATTGAGTCTTGAGGAATCTAACCTTTTACTCATGTTGATTTTTAGTGTAAGTAAAGGTAAAATAATATTTTAAATAAATTATTTAGTACTCTAAAACAATACACGAAAAAAATAAAAATACCTTTATTAGGAAATGACAAGGTTAATTTCCTTCTACTAGAAGTATAATCTCTACTTAGATAGGGATAAGTTTAGAAAAATATTTTCATCATAATTGAATCTTGACAGACCAGGTATGGGTAGAAGTTGCAACTCCACACTTGATGATTTGCATTAACATGAGAGGTTTGTAAATACAATATAGATTGACTGTTGGTATTCTGATACAAAAATCCTTATATGTCAATCAATTCTTAAGCAAACACTAAACATCCAACCAGATTCGGGAAATTAAGATCGTCACGACTATTTGCAAAATATCATGTGAAAACGCTTATTTATCCATAACTTCATTAATTGATAAATAACTTGCGGAAATAATGAGTGCCAAAATAGAGAGCAATAAATATAGTAATAACAAAACACATTACACAATTTGATAATGATGTTCACCCATCTTGGGCTACGTCTCCAGGTCTACTTCCAAATAGTGAGACCGCTCTATTAATGCTCAAATGCTTGATACAGTGATGAATTACAATGGGAAATTTAAATACACCCTTCAATTATGCTGTTCAAACCGAGAAACTGAGGTTACCAATGAATTACTCTAGAAATTATGAGAAGAATGAGTATAAACTTGACTATGTTTTGAAAACGTGCTTAAAGACCCCCTTTTGCACGCATAACGAGACTATGGGTCTCATACATAGAAAATGGAACTAAGAATTTCATATATAGCACTTTAGCACAAAAATAACATCACCATTATATTCCTCTCACAATTATGAGTAAAATGAGTATAAAAACTCTATACTTCTCTCAAAGAACTCTATAGTATGCAAAACAAGACATCCAAAATAGGAATACCTCTTGCACACAAAATGAGGAAACTTCTCTCCTGACACCCATACCCATGTCAAAATGAACCCAATAATGAGTTCTTGGCATGAGAAATCATGTGGTGCATTAGTTCGGGTGCTTGTATAGGGCGTGGGCCCCCAACCACCATGAAATTTAAACAAGAAAATACAATATCTTGGATCATCTTAGATACACGATCCTCTCTACAATGCTCTAACTAATTTCCACAAACGTCAATTTCGAAACAAATCTAATAAATTATGAGGAAGTATCGTCTTCTCAGCCACACTGCGCCTTCTAGAAGGTTCACGATTTTTCACTTTGACTTGGTGTGTCTTTTCTCTTGCATCAAACTCCCAGGGTTAAAATTTTCATGATCTCCTGATCATGTGTCTCCAATTGTTGCTTCCATATTCACTTTATGATCTTTCTTTTCCTCATGCATCACCGAGCTTCTCCAATGCTCAGTTAGTAAGCTGCAACAAAGCCTTTGTAGTAACAAGTCTGTTTCACCCTGCTACATAATACCTCACTAAGATTCTCTCTACTGAGCTTAGTATTTAGGTATTCTCTTGGTTCTCTCCTATGGAACCTTCTTCTGAGCACTCCTTGATCTAAGATACTGCAAATATATTCACTCTCTCACATAGAAATATTTCCTTGTTCTCCGATACCACTTGATAAGATCGAGCGCCACACTATTATACCACTTGCTAAGTACCATACCCCGTGTCTCGAAACTTATTCAATAATCAAGGTCCAAAGGATCATTGATTTCGATCCTCAGACCTGTGGGTTCTTTGGCCCATGAAGTGGATTGAAAAATCCATGTAAACATCATCTCAACAATCTCTTGGTCCACTGTACCCTAGTTGCATTCAAAGTCTCTTTCTTCCATCAAACAACATGGAGTTCATAAGAAATTTATAAATTCCTTTTGTAGATTTCTATTGTTTGGATCCATCACAAGGTCCCTTAACTTTAATGCCCCTTCCTTTTAACTCACCTTAATACCAGAGGCTGAAACCATGGTCTAAACGAGTCCTTTAACTGTATCGAATCCCCTGGCACTAAACCCCTTTATCACATGACTAAGCACTAGGAACCATAGACTAAAACTCCATGGATGTACACAATCAATTTGGATCGTTGATCAACAATCAACGAGTGATATAATTTCCACTGTCAATATGGATCTCGGGAATTTTCTAGACTGTTGATTGTTCTTAATCAAAACTCAATACAATCATGGGACCACCACAAAGCCTTGAATAATCTAAAACCTCCTTTCCACACATTGTCTTCGGAGTGGGGCTCTGTCGTCAGGCTGACGTATCTTGACATCACCCTTATCAACAACCTAAAACTCCCGATGGTTGATTCTATCGTAAGGAATTTACACCCTTCACAAAAACCCAAAACTCCTGATGGTCGCAGTCCGCCATAAGGAGAACTGTTGATATCCTGTGTCGAAGATCTAATATCCACCGTCTAATCCTTAAAACTATTGCAAATGTAGAATTCACCGAGGGATGATTCCTGCGATGATATTGGCCGTTGATATGCACTTGAATATCTAATCTGAGTCATTGATCTCTTTCAAAGTTTTACCATCGAAACCATATGTCGTGGGACTAGGTCTCCACATGTCACTTCTTAAATGGAAGTTCTTATGTAACTTTGACGTTTTTCATCATCGAAACCTTAGAACTTTTATCCCCTCCAATACTTTAAAACCTACGCTATCCATGGTCCGCTGTAATGAGGACTGTCGATTTGGATCTGGATTGAACAATCATGATTCTCCGACTACATCCAGTGATGAACTTACTATGATCTCGATCCAACAGTCACAATTTCTTCCTCTGTTATATCACTTATGCCATGTGTGTCAGACTTCCTTGTACTAAACTCCTCGTACTTTGCCGATACTCTTTCAATGATAGTTGTCGATTTTCTCTGTGGAATGATAGTTGGATATCCCCTTTACATGATATTGATTGAAAATAGATCGTTTTCAATCCTTTCAGTGATCGACGATCGATATCTTCCTTTGTTGCGCCTACACCCTTCAATCCTGTAACACACATTCCCAACTACTTCTCACACACATTCATCTATCAATTCATGGTGTCGACACAAGGTTACACACACATGGACATAATTCAAGAGTACACAAAAACATGGTTTCATGAATAGATTGAGCTCGATTACAACTAAGGGCTCTTCTTAGGCCTTGGTTGCTCCTCGACCTAATCTACATTTCGTCAGTCCCTATTTTACAATGCCCACAGGCTTACATTTAAAAAAGAAAATACAATATTATGTATCCTCTTAGATCCATGATCCTCTCCACAAATCTCTAATTAATTTCCACAAACAACAATTTAAAAAAAAATCCAATAAATTATGAGGAAGTCTCTTCTTCTTAGCCATGTTGCGCCTTCTAAAAGGTTCACAAATTTCCACTTTGACTTTGGGTGTCTTTTCTCTTCCATCAAACTCCCAAGGTTAAAATTTTCATGATCTCCTAATCATGTGTCTCCAATTGCCATTTCCATATTCACTCTCTGGTCTTTCTTTTCCTCATGCATCACTGAGATTCTCCAATGCTCAGTCAGTGAGATGCAATAAAGCCTCTGCAGTAGCAAGTTTGTTTCACCCTGCTACACAATACCTCGCTAAGATTCTCTCTCCCAAGCTTAGTCTTTTGGTATTTTATTGGTTCTCTCCTCTAGAATCTTCTTCTAAGCACTTATTTCTCTAGGCTACTGTGAATCTACTCACTCTCTCACAAAGAAATCTTTCCCTGCACTCTGATACCACTTGATAAGATCAAGTTCCATGCTCTGATACCACTTTATAAGTACTAGACATTGTGTCCTTATACTTATTCAATAATTAGGGTCCAAAGGATCATTCATTTTGATCCTCATACTTGTGGCTTCTTTGGCCCACGAAGTCGATTGAAACTTCCTTAGCAACACCAATTCAACAATCTCCTAGTCCACTATACCCTAGTTTCATTCATAGTCTCTTTATTCCATCAACCACCATGAAGTTCATAGGAACTTCATAAATTCCTTTTGTAGGTTTTTTTCGTATAGATCCATAACAACCTCCCTTAACATTAGCGCCCCATCCTTTTAAATCACCTTGAGACCATGGGATGAAACCATGGTCTAATCGATTCCTTTAACTATACCGAAGCCCTTGGCACTAAAATCCTTTATCTCATGACCAAGCACTAGGAGCCATAGACTAAAACTACGTGGATTTACACAATTGGTTTGGATTATTGATCCTAAAGTTGATCAGCCATCAATGACTGATAAAATATCCACCATTGATATGGATCTTAGGAATTTTCTAGACCATTGATTGTTCTTAATCAAACCTCAATACAATCGTGGGACCACCGTGAAACCTTGAATACTATGGAATATACTCGCCACATGTCATCTCTTGAGTGGGGATCTAATGTCAGCCTGAGGTATCTCAACGTTGGGATGTCGGTACCTTACACCCTTCTCAACAACCCAAAACTATTGATGGCCATTGATCTTCCATGTCAAAGATCTAATCTCCACTGTCCAATCCTTAACACTATTGTAAAGGTGGAGTTCATAGAGGGATGATGCCTACGATGATATGGGTCGTCGATCTATACTCAAAGATCTAATTTGAGCCATTGATCTCTTTCAAAGGTTTACCCAGGAAATCATATGTCATGGGACCAGGTCTTGACATGTCACTTCCTAAATGGAAGTTCCCGTCACTCTGAAATTTTTTGTCACTAGGACCTCAAAATTTTTAGCCCCTCAGATACTTTAAAACCTCCATTGTTTGTGGTCCACTGTAATGAGGACCGTCGATCTGGATCTGGATCAAACGGTCGTGATTCTATGACTACGTGCAATAAGCACCTTACTATGATATTGATCCATCAGTCAGGATTTTATTTGGCCTTGATCCAATGGTCATGATTTTTTCCTCTGTTATATCACTTATGCCACATGTGCCATACTTCCTTTTACTAAACTCCTCTTACTTTGCTGATACGCTTTCAGCGAAAACCGTTGATCTTCTTTGTGGATGGATGGTTGGATCTCCCCTTTACACTATATTGTTTGATAATAGGTCGTTGTTGTAGTCTAAGAAAATGAGGTAGACATCCAATAGAGACTACATCGTGAAATATAACAAGAACACACATGTAACCCAACAAGAAGAGAGAATTTAGGGAAGGAATTTTATTCCAAGTTTGTATTCCATCTTTAGGGTTATTTATACAATACGTAAATGGTTGGAGCGGTTGCACCCACTCCAACTAATCCTTTGTTTAGTTACATTTACCACTTGTTACAAACATTTACTTAACTTTATCCATTTATTACATAGATTCTTGCTTTATTACATATTATCATGTAGTCTAAAGTCTAATAACATATATGTCATGGCTATTAGGGCCTAGGAGGCCCACTCAACATCTCCCTCACAACCATTTCCTTGGTCATCCTGAGAAAGTGTGCAGATAACTGATGACCTACTACTCTTCATCCTTTGTCTTCAATTTGATAAATTCCTATGCAGTTAGTGAGTCTCACAACATTTTTCTCCTACCCAACATGGTCCTCTTGATCCTATTGTTTCACTTCTCTCTGGTGCCTTTGGAGTGGCGAGTGGCTCGTCTTGGGATCATCTCACACTTGCAAAACACCCTACAATGGAGCTCCATATCTCATCCAACCTGGAATTTCTTTGCTTTCTGACTTCTGAGGTCACAATCCAAGAATTATTTTGCAACTATTATACCAAGGGGGTTCAATCATTTCAATGTTCTTGTCATCATATTTTATTTAAGATCTCATGTGTGTGTGTCGGTATGAGGGTGTCTCTCCTTGATTTCCTTTATATTATTCTGAGGGTGTCTTTCCTTTAATGCCTTTATCTTCTTCCGACGTGCTCTTCATTAATGCTCGATATTTTAATTCTTTTCTCTGCTGCTCATCATACTTGTCTTCCTATTACTCTTTGGTATGATTTTTCTGTGGTATGTAAATTTTTGCAGTCTTACAATTGAATAGATTTTGTGTGTGCATGGCTTATCTTTATGTTGTCGACTAGAAATCAACTGTTATTGAGGAGGCACCGATCTCATCGAATAGAACCCAACTTAAATTACAATGGTGGAGGGGATCACTTGCCTTCGAAGAAGATGCACATTTAACCCCCTCCTTTCTTTAAAATTCATTTGTATTTTACATTAAGTCTTGACTCAATTAAGTGCGACCGACTCAATCTACAACATATGTATTTTTCTTTTTTTTCTTTCAACTAAATTGCATTACAGACTCGACTTAGACTTCGAATTAATTGAATCAATTATAAGTCGAGTCGACTGGTTTTGACTACATTGACTCAACTTGATTACCAATTTAAATTTCAAGTAAACATACTCGACTATTGAGTCTATTAGATTCTACTTTGACTCCGAACTTCCACTACATTCGACTATGATCTTTCATGTATCTTCTTTTTATAACAAGTAGAGTTGCAGAGCAACAAGTCCCTGCCAAGAAGGTAGAAAGCGCGTGCTTTGATGTTCATGAAAACGATTTGTTCCATAGAAACAAAGGCTCATGTGGGGGTTTCACCAGTTGATCTTGCATAAGATCCATGTGATATCAAATATCCATGCATATTTTAGTCACATCAATTCATTGAATTACTGGGAATAGGTTATTATCATGGCTTTACATATTGGATTATGATGAACATAAAACACATCATGTTACCGCCGTATCAAAAGCTGTTGAAATTAGAATTGTTATTTAATGCTTTCAAGCATTTGCACATGTAAGTTATCATTTCTTTTGACACATAGAGACAACGATGATGACAATAGTGTTCTGGACCAGGTTCTTTTCAATTTTTTCACAACATGAATTCCAATGCATATACATGAATCTTGATGTGCATTGTTGTGGTTCTTTAAGCAATGAACTGCCACATATAATGAGAATTTTGACTTTTTCTTAAAAGAAATTAAGCAGTCGAACAAGGTTATATATCATAATAAAATTTGAAAACTTCAAATTATTATTAAAATTGTTCAAATTTAAATTAAAAAAATAATAGTATTACTCATACTATTTCTATAAAGTGTCTATACTCCATAGTTTAATACTCACACTATATGTACCTTTGTTTTATTTTTCAATGTAGTGCAACACCAAATGGCTAGATATCTTTGGGTTCAAGCGTTGATACTTCATAAAGTACGTAGTTTAACAATGTAAATATGAATCCTGTCAACTTACGTGAATCATGGACTCTATACAACCTCAATGAAGATAATATTGACATAAAATCAGGTCAAATTTATTGACATAAAATTAGGTTGATTTGAGATATGGGTTTAAAGTTGATGTATGATGTATAAAGTTGATCAATGCTTTTAATCTTGTTGGAAATCCCCATCAATGAAAGGATTGAAACCAGAGGTCGACGAAGGTAGGATTTATGCAGCCCTACAGGATCTAAATGTTCCATGGGGTCTCATCTGTGACCAAAGGTAATGGAATATTTCTTATGTACATATCAATTGTTTTTAAATATTCCCTTTCCACGTGGAGTGTTAGGGTCCTAACCCGCACATAGGTAGAACAATATATTCGGATGTAACAAAGGTCACTATTAATAAGGCCTTGCAATAAAATAGAATAAGTCGAATGTAAGATGACCTAATAGAATCTTCCGCTTCTAGAAGGATCTTCCTCTAGATGCTTCTTTTGATAGACATATTTAGTATAAATAGGAGTCGAGGGTATGAGAACCCTAGCTTGGATATTATTGTAATAGATCTCTGCTCAACGGGGGGTTTCCCCCTCAAAGAGGCCCGTGAACATTGCTTTCAGAATCAAAGTGCTATTTCTGTTGTTATTCTTATATCATTTCAGTGCTATTGTGGTGAATGTTCTGGTTATATTGTTGTTATTCTGTCATTTCTAGCATTTTATTTCTGTTCTGCATACTTTTTATATCTGGT
>SNQJ01S0078482.1:0-36168 GCA_010110895.2 Picea sitchensis
TTATGTCAACAAATTTATTTGGCCCTTGGAAATTCTCTCTCCATTTGTGCATCAAGTGAAAAAACACATCAAAACTAGTTCAATTGATTTGTAGATATCAAATAATGAGCCAAGGGAGTGAAAAACAATCTACAAGCTTTGTCTGCGAAGGCGGTCAAGTTTTTGAAGGTGACCTAGTATCTTTTTGAGATTGGTCACACAAGAATGATACACTGATAATTGATTTTCTTATTCCCATGGAGTCTCATCGACAATATTACATGGCTGAAAATATAGGGGCACATACTTTGCATACTATGTTTAGAAAATAAATTTGGAATTAAATAGTAGCTCTAGAATTTAGATATGTATGAGATTGAGTATTTTCAAAATGAGAGAGTCAAAATTGTTTTAATTCCCTAATTTGAATGCATATATTCATATTGTTTGTCGTAATATTATTATTATGAGCTATATAAAATCAAATTTATATACAGTTGAAGTAAACTTCTTACACTATTTTTATTATTATTATTTATATATTTTGTATTGAAATGTAATTTCATCTAGATTTGCCTCATGAATAATAAATTGTGTGATTAAATTCTAACCTATAAATCTATTTAATGACACAACATTGTTGAGAGGTCACGTTGGCATGCCTGAGGCTATAGTGGTAGTAGTCAGATAATACGACCACATGTCACGCGAGTACGTGCCCGACTAGTTGTTGATTTCCCTAGTAAAAAAAAATGACACAATATTGTGTTTATTACTATTATTAACCATTTTAATTATTGACATAGTAACTACTATGTATGTGTTGAATATAGGTTATTATAGGACATAGACACCATTTTAGAAGTGATTTATAAATACATTTAATGGCATAATCTTGGGTTATTAAAGTAGGTTGGCACCAATTTAGAGTCAACAAGAGAAAATATTTTATAAGAGTACCAATTGTGTCGCTCGATTGAAATCAATGATTTAGAATATCAACATACTACAATTTGATTTTTTAGATACAAGAGGGAAGAGGGAAAACCCAAGAGTCCAATTATTGCAAGTGTTTCATGTTTATTGTTAGTAATATATAAAGATACTACATATTGTGTGTACTAAAATCATAAATTGTTTTGACATATTATATTTAACTTTAACTACTCCAATATAGTTTTAATAGACCAAGTCTAGAAGATGCTTCTTTTAAGTGCATTATAGGACTTGATTATCCAAGTTGGATGGAGTGAAAAGTTATGTTAATCTAGACAAAGCATTGGAATTTATAATTGCAAAGTAAATTATTGAATGGTGTCATGTAATTAGCATAAAGTATCATCACATTAATACATTGAATATTTTTTGAAGTTCTCACATAGATAAAAATAACAAAATATTGGTTTTCAACAACACATTGTATTTATTTTCTTTCAAAATAATTAAAAATTATACTCCAAGAATAACTAAAACTCACATGTTTGTACTAATAATATAAAACTACTAAAAATTAATATAAATTAATATGAAGGGAATATTTTATATAAAACTAATATTGAAAATTGTTTCTTCATATATGTTAATTGATCCTTAAAAAGACAAAACTACATTCATGAATATTTTCCACCTTTTGATGATGTTCTCTCAAAGAGATGAACTACAACATCTACACTACATTTATTTATCATAGCAGATTTTGAAAGGAGTGAATTTGAGACAAATTCCAATCATTTTTTTTTCTTTCCATGTCACTTCTATCATTTGTAATGATCTCTCTATTCACATGCCAAAGACACTCTTGTTTACAACATTCCTCCACTACCAAAGGTGGATTTCTTTCTCTTTATCTTACTTTGGTTGACATTCTACAACTTATTTTCTAACCATAACTCATTTAACCTTTTATATGTCTTCAATACATACATGTCGCTCAAGTCTGGATCCTTTTTATTATAAATACCTACATCCCATTGGTTTAAGGGTATTCCTCTATAAAATCCCATATCAATATTTCCCTTGGTGACTCCATGAACTTTTCCTTGACTTTTAACATCTCACTTTAATTTTCCATTTAGCCAAAGAATGTATATTCTTATCCCTAATCCTACATATTTTATAATTTCCACATATCTCTTCAATGAAAACACCAAAGTCCATTTGACCTACTTTTTCACGTGTAACATTGTCATTTTCATGGACATTACATATCATTCGTTTAGCAATGAAAGTTCTTATTCATATGCATTCATGTGTCAGAGAAATCCTTCTACATGTAAATGTTTTCCTTTCTTGGGGATTATTTATGGGGAAATATTCAAAATGAGGTTTTAAATCTATTTATGTCCATATCTCATAAGATCGCATTGCACCCCCTAGTATATTCTCAAATCTAGTTGTAAGTGTTAGAGAAGCAACAAGTTTTAACACCTTCTCAATTCTAAACACTATGCTCCCTTTCTTTACAATCTTTCCATGCAATTATGTCCACACTCTATGTTGAATATATAGCCCTTACTCACTTTCACTCCATTTTGTAGATGATCTACCTTGTCTCCAATAGAAAATGAAAATAAATCATTCTCACATGTACACAAAATTAAGGAAACTTAGTATTTGCCTTGAAAAAAAAATAGTGTATTATCAATAAAACTTAACACAATGTGATAACATTTTTTTATTTACCTAAATTGGTCCTCAAATATACAATGTTTCACAAATATGTGAACCCTTCATTGAAATCTTCCAAAATCAAATGTTGTTGCGTGACATCAATCATCAAAACCATAACATAACACACATTCACCCTTAGTCCACCATATGTTTCAATCTTTGTAGATTCAACCCTTGATAACCTAATAACTTGGCCACAAACTAGGAGGTCAACGTAGTACCCTTTTGTGAAAATTATATTATCCATTATAACTCCTATGAATTTTGTAACACACCATTGAAATGTAATTTGTAAAGGTTAAACTATGTAAAGTGTGCTCTTATATTTGATTAAAAAAAAAACGTTCAAAAAGGTGATAATTTTAATAATTAACAAGGGTAGATTATGAATTGTTGATGACTTCGCCTTCTTACCTAAAGAATCTAGGGTTTACCCTAGGTACCATCCTTGGATTGAGGGGAAGTTACAAGGAGGTTTCCCTATGATACATTACCCAGAAAAAAATAAAAATAAAAATGAAATAAAAAAAATATGCAAAGATGTTTGACTTTATGATAATGAATATAAATATAGGATTTCATGATCTTTTACATGTCATTGAGGTTGCAATAAACATAAACATAGATACCTACATGATGTTATCCAATTATAAGAGTTAACAGAGATGACATTGGCCACCTAGTTCTCAAATAACCCCTCTCCCTTGTATGTACCAATGAAATAAGTCCTTATTATCCCAGTCTTAAAATAATACACTTTTTTTGGTCCATGGCACTTTCAAATAGAGGTTCTTAAATTTTAATGTAGGGAATAATGAGAATTGATTTAAGTGTTAAGTTCCAATCAATGGAGGCGTGAGATTCAAATGCTAAACCAAAATTACTATGAGTATGTATCCCTATAATATCAGGGCTTGTTGATGTTTAGATTGGTCAAAATCCAAACAACAATCTCACGAGGATAAAATCTATAACATACCCACTATAATCTCTATTTTAACTAATTTTTATGTAGATATAATGTGTGGCTACAACCAAAGTGACGTAATATGTGAATTGTATTTCTATGTTTTAATAGTAAAATGTGATGTCAGTTGCTAAGGGGACATGGACAAGAGATGGGGGCTGAATAAATCCACAAGAGAGGTGAGTGTCTAGGATAATGTCTAAGATGGGTTCAAGGGGGGATTACCCATGAATATTAATTCAACCCATTTTCCTAAATTTGTTATTTGTATATGAACCTTCCCATTTCTGATTGAGTGTTGCCAAAGCCAATCATTGAATGCATGTACTGGGTTAGAATCTAGGTATAGCATTGACTTCCCTTAAAAGACAACCCTAATCCTAATCTATCATAAACTATATGAACAAAAATAAAAATAAAAGAGAATAAGGAAGATCGATGAGTGTACCTTAGGCCTCAACATCCAATGTAGACTTCCTTCAAATTTGTAGCTTCCTAAGCTGCGGGTCTCCTCCCAAATTTGACCTACAAGAACACTTAGGCAAACAATGATACAAATATACAATCTCTACTTATCAATGTTAGTGTTCAGATATAAACATAGATGCATTAAATCAATATAGATATGAAGACGCAATGTATTGGGACAGGAAAATAACTCTTTTATTCAAACTGAAGATTACAAGATTATAACCTTCTCATCGACAGACACTCCATGAACCAGGTTCGGGCTCCTCTTACTTCTGCTCCAAGTGCATCATTCCCATGCTGCCTCTCACAATCAATTGATCTCTTTGAGAAAAGGGAAGGGATTACATAAAGAGAAAGGACTAAAGGGGAATGCTGAGGCCAAATCTTAGAAAGGGCTGCAAATCTCGGGATAGAAGGGGAATGGATTTTGGTAGAGTTTCTTTTTTCTCTTACTTGATGATGGAATGAGACCCCAAGACCTCTTTTTATATGAAAAAAAGATGGTTATTCGGTTTGGGGACGGGCTAAAATGGGTAAAATGGTTGGGAAACCCTCGATATCCTGTAAACTTCGTCGAATTCCTTGTAACTTTTTATTTTGTGCAACTTTTGGAGGTAAACGCGGGTTGTTTAGCATGCAACATACATATGTACATGGGATTTCTAGTATGCAACATGCATGCGTACGTGGGAAGTAGTACACCAGGGTGCGTACATGCTCCAAAAAAATGGTTTCTTAAGAGATATCCTCAGTAGTAATTTGGAAAATGGTGTAAGTAAAAAAAATTAATGCCATGTATTCATAAGTAGGGAATTTTAGGGCTATACCAGATGCGCCCTAATGTGTGATTTCATAAGAGAAATCGATGGCCAAAATACATTACAATATCTTTACCAGTGGGAAGGAACGAATTTGAGTGAGCCTAGGACCATAGTTCGGGAGTGCGTCGTCTACAAAATAATAATCATCTCTCCGAGTTAGGCATACCCATGCTCAAAATGAACTAATCATGGTTTCAAATCAAGTACACTACAGATCCATGTCATATAAATGTCTATATAAAGTGTAGGTGCGATTAATACACAATGGATCTACATTTCAAAATCATTTCATGATATTCAAGTACAATATAATATGCATCGTCAAGAAGTATTGATGCATGTGGCTGGATATCAAGACATCATAACTCGAGAAACAACTTCAAGATCTTTAAGAACTCAGGTAGGAGTACAATAGGAGTGTAAGACTCACTACCTTGAGGTCTTTGACATGTCGTCGAGGAAATACAGGAGGATCTCGATCATCAGGCACAAAACTTCATCGATTTTGAATCTATGCTTGACTGGACTCTTGGGATGGTCGACTCATGAAAGTCAAGAAAAAAACTATAGAATGATCGACTCAAGTCGGATAAAACTTACCTTGGACAAAAGCACGAAAGGTGATCACACTTAGGCAACGTAATATTGACATAAGTCTGTGATGTAGGAGGCACCACAAACTCTCCATATGTTTGGAAGAGTAACCAAATGGAGGAGGACACATTTCTATGTAGCGAGAACAACTTCCTAAGGTCATACTAGATCCCAATTCATGGAGAACAAACAAAAGGATGTGTTTTGTCCAAGGGCGACTATCTTTCTGCCAAAACAAATAATTGATATATCCTTTCCTCTATTTTTGGAATATTTGATTTTTTTTTCTTTTTCAAATTTTTAACGAGCTTGAAAAGAAATAAAAGAATGCTACATTACAAAGGAGGAACAAGTGTTGTGGGCAAGCAAACTAGTTCCAAATGCATGGAACATACCGATGCTTAGGGAAAGGAGACATGTGTAGGATAAAGACACTCGGGAAAATTCCTCCATGGGTCAAGGTGTCAGATCGCAAGGAAAAAAAGTGTTGCAAGGCCTATGTATAAGGAATTCTTTAAAGGTTCAGTTGAGAGAAACATGGAGCCGGCATTAGGCCAAAGACGCAAAGATGAAACCCGCAACATGATTAAGCATGACACAACAAAACTCCTTCCATGTGAATTTTTACGATCCTGGAGAAGGTAATATCGGTGGTTTTTTCACGTTTAGAGAGTCTGAAAAAATGCTAAAGAAGACGCCAGGGAGTTCCTTTTTCGCAATTATTCTAGTTGGTTCGAAAAAGGGTTAAACTTATACCGAAAAGACGTCTCTTCAAAACCATTTTAACGAGTGTGATTGAGACAATATCACTCGGTGATCTTTTCAATTTTAAGGAGTCTGGAAATGGCTTAACTATGGACTCATAGCCTTTTTCTAAGTTTAGTCTCCTTAGCCCAAAAAAGTATATAAAACATAACTGAGGAGAAATCTCCTGGTGAGACAAGTCTCTCGAGGTGTACATTTTTCCTGGATGATCTATTGGTTGGAAAAAGGGTTAAACTCATGTTGATCAATAGATGTTCTTTATGGACCAATTAACGATTGTGAAAGGAACAAGGTCACTTGATGATATTTTCATATTTAGGGAGTCTAAAAAGAGATTAACTATGGACTCCTGGGGGGTTCCTTTTTCATAAGTAATCTCCAAGTCCCAAAAAAGAGATAAACAAAAACCAAGGAGAATGTTACTTTTTAAAAAATTTAGTACCTCAAGCCCGAAAAAAGGTCAAACTTACGCCTGAGAATACTCTCCTAGTGAACCGAAGTTCCTAGGGTATACCTTTATTCATAAAATTAGCCACCCTGACAGAAAAAGGGGTAAACTACCATCAGACATATGTTCCTTCAAATTTGATTTTGACAAGCATGAAGGGAAACAAGATCGATCAACAATATTTTCAATTTTAGAGAGTCTAAAAAGGGCTTAAAGAAGACTCTGGGGGGGCTTCTTTTCTTAAGTAATCTAGATTAGATCGAAAAGAATAAATGAACTCTCTTTGGATGTTGCTTTCAAAATTCAAGTGAGCTTGAAAGAGAACAAACCACACTTATTAGGGAGTCACATGGGTATAGGCCAACAAATGAATATGAAGAAGAAAGATGAGGCTTCAACACAAATTCATGGCAATGCTAAAATGACTCATGTGCCTATGAAGTACTTCAGGATGGGCACCAAATGGAAAACAAGGCTCTAAATAGGATTCCCATGGAAGGAAGGCTCTACCACATAGAGTACAACATGATTATCAACAAGGAAGGTTAGTGTCACAATTTAGTGGGGTCAATCCTAAGGCCAAATGAACCGGGAAACAGATAATGCAAAAAATGAATGTAGGGAAAAATCTAACCTATATGCCAGTTTCAAGGTCAATACCTGTCAGAACAGATCGATACGACTAACAAATGTCAAAGAAAAATGTCTCCAAGATCCTGTATACAAGGCCAATAATACTCATCCAGAAGTTAATAAATCCAATATAGATAGAAAATTCAGAAAATAAGAGGTGCTACTGAATACAAAACTTGAAAACAAGAAACCTAGGTTGTACAATATGGTACAAGACGCCTCATATCCTTTTAACTCATGCATAGTACTAGCTCAGGTAGAGCCCGTTGCTAGGCTCTAACCAAGAGTCTCTTCTATAGTCAACCTAGAAAGTCTCCCAAAAGGGAAGAAAACATAAACCACAGTGTAAGTATTCCCACGGTATAGAAACCATAGTCATGGCTTCAAGGATAGCCTCATCCAAAGGAAATTCAAAATCCAAGAAATCAAACAAACAAGGAGTGTTGGCAGTTACAAAGGGAGAAGTAAACCCACCATATTCCATATGACGATGGAGGTTTTGGTCAGGGTTGACAGAGTCTATCAATGAAGAATCATAAGTACGAGGGCTTGAGGATCTACAAACAATGAGATCAGACTCAAAAGGAGACTCAAGACCACTCGGGACAAGAGGGGGAAGGAAGGTCTCCTATCCCCCCATTGGATAAACCAATGGATGAATTGCTGAGATAAAGTCTCGAGAAGGAAAACATTAGCGAACAAGTTCATTCTCAGGAGAAATTGAACATTGAGGATAAGATGCCACATAATTTCCCTGTGGCGGGGTAGAGTGTACACAAATACTAGGAACATATAAAGGGGAAGACTGAACTAACGTCGGATTAGGATGGTGATTTTCATATGCCAATTGGTCGATAGTGAAAATTCTTCCATTGTGAGGGAAATGCATCACCCGAAAGAGCATAGACACCATAGTGTTCATAGGATATACATAATCACGCCTGAGAATCACATTGAAATATAACGAGCCTTGCACCACTATAACATTGATAACGATAGTCTTCCCACCTAATGAGATAGGTAATTGAGGAAGAATACCCAAATGTTCACTAGGATGTATATCAAAAGACAACAACTCATGTGATGCAGACACAAGATCGAGAGAACCCAAAGCTTGCCAAGTTGAGGAGGATAAAATATTTGCGGAGGCTCCTTCATCTATAATACATCCGTAAAAAAAATTGAATTAAATTCAACCCTTATTTGAAACGATGCAGAAGAAGGAATATGAGGCTCAACAAGGTCATTCCAGTCAAATGAAACCATCCTAGGGATTAGAGGGGGTGTGCTCTAAGTAAGCGAAATTCCCCCTTGTTATGAGAGTACTAAACTTGAAATGTTAAAAACATAGTCAGTAGACACATCACTCCCCATCAGAAGAGTGGGATAAGAAAAATATTGCATCAACATGATCACTTTGGTAGACTCGACACTCTCCGAGAGAAGAGTGGGATCAGTCGAATATTGCATCGGCACGACCACTTCCTCAACCACTCATTGAATACGTTGCAAGACAACATGGTCTGAAGGCACATCACCCCCCAAAGGAGGAGTGCGATCAGCTGAAGATTGCATCGACACGACCACTTCATCAACCAAAGGTTGAATAGACTATGAGGAAACCTCAGAAGACTCAAAATTAGAAGAGCTTGCAGATAGGGACCACAATCTTCGTGCATCTGGAAGGTCGGGGAATGAATGAGTAAGGTGATCTCCCTTGCAAATATTACAAGGGAACTTAGGCTTACATCCTATCCATCTAGGTTTATCAACAGAATCAATGCCCCTATCATGACTAATAGTGGTTGGTTTCACATATCCAACATGACTTGCATAGGTTGGTGATTGGTCGATAACATTACTCGCAGAGGATATAGACCTATCTCTAGTATGAGTAGCAGTGATTGGACTCTTGACCCCAACAAGACTTACAGTGGCTGGGTGTTTTCCCTCATCATGACTCACAGAGGTTGTTGACAACTCTCCAACAGGACTAGTAGAGGTTGGTTGTTTTCCCCCAGCATGACTTGCAGGGGTTGGGTGCCAGTATTCAACATGACTTGCAAAGGTTGACAACCTATCTCCAACATGACTCACATAGGTTGGTGGTTTATTCTTCCTATTCTTCCTCTTTCTAGTTCGTTTACACTTCTAGTTACTAGTAGTTATACTTTCACTAGAGAAGGTAGAAGGAGGAGGATAGTAATTTGTTGAGGAAGTAACAACAACATGATGCCCATGATATAAGGTTCTTAACTGAGAAGCATCAAGAGCATTGGGGACATTTGGAATGGTACCCAACCAAACCGGTAGTCGTACATTCAACCCATGAATGTACAAAGTGGCCATCAAAGGGACACCAACATTTCCAAAGAAACGAAAAGCACAAGAATCCCCTTGCGAAGGGGTTCCTTGGTTGGTATCATCAGGAACTTTAGCCATGAATATCTTATGCACAGGTTCTTCCCTTACAAAATCGTTCAAGTAGATAAAATTCTCACACACTAACTCTGGTGAACCAATGTTATAAAAACAATGCCTATAAAGAGGCGGCTCTACTTTTCTAAGCAGAAGACTGAAATGTCCTAATGACCGGTGGAGTGGTAATTCTACCACCTTAGGTCAGAGACCCAAATAAATTACTGACTAACTTGTTATGGAAAACTAGGTAGCACAGAGCACACCACTAAGAAGAAAAGCCTAAAAAGATACAAACCAAACAAACTACCTTTCTGAATGGTGATTATGTAAATGCTATGAACGTTGTGGTTTATATGCTCTTTCGGGTAATGCATTTCCCTCACAATGGAATCATTGTCATTGTTGACTAGTTGGAATCTGATAATCACCATCCTAATCTGAGATTAGTTCAGGCTGCCCCTTTATATGTTCCTAGTATTTGTGTAGACTCTACCCCACCACAGGAAAATTATGTGGCATCTTATCCCCGGTGTTCAATTGCTCATGAGAAGGAACTTGTTCACTCATATTTTCCTTCTCGAGACTTGGTCTCAAAAATTGATCCATTGGTTTATCCAATGGGGGCATGGGATCCCTTACTTCCCCCTCTTGGTCTGAGTGGTCTTGAGTCTCCTTTTGAGCTTGATATTGCTATTTGTAGATCCTCAAGCTCTCGTTCTTGTGATTCTTCACTAATAGACTCTGCCAACCCTGAACATAATCTCCATCGTCATATGGAATATGGTCAATTTACTTCTCCCTTTGGGACTGTCAATCATCCTCATTCGTGTGATTTCTCATATTTTGAATTTCCTTCGGATGAGGCTATCCTTGAAGCCATGACTACAGTTTCTATACCATGGGAATACTTACACCATGTTTTATGTTTTATTCCCTTTTGGTATGCTTTCCAGGTTGACTATCGAAGAGACTCTTGGTCAGAGCCTAGCAGTGGGCTCTACTTGAACCAGTACTATGCATGATTCATAAGGTTATGCAGTGTCTTATACCATATTGTACAGTTCATGTTTGTTGTTTTCAAGTTTTGTATTCAATAACACCTCGTATTTTCTGAAGTTTCTATCTATATTGGATTTATGAACTTTTGGATGAGTGTTATTGGCCTTATCTATTTTTCTTTGACATTTGTTAGTCATATCGATCCGTTCTGACAGGCATTGACCTCAAAACTAGCATATAGGTTAGATTTTTCCCTACTTGCACTTTTTGCATTATTTGTTTCCTGGTTCATTTGGCCTTAGGATTGACCCCACTGAATTGCGACACTAACCTTCCTTATTGATAAGTGTGTCGTACTCTATGTGGTATATCCTTCCTTCCATGGGAATCCTAGTTAGAGCCTTGCTTTCCATTTGGTGCCCATGTTGAAGTAGTACATAGGCACAGGACTCCTTATAGTCTCTCCATGACTTTGTGTTGAAGCCTCATATTTCTTCTTCATCTTATTTTTTTGGCCTATACCCATGGGACTCCCTAATAAGCATGGTTTGTTGTCTTTCAAGATCGCTTGAATTTTGAAAGAAACATCCAACAAGAGTTCATTTATTATTATTGATCTTGCCTGGATTACTTAAGAAAATAAGCCCCCATGGAGTCTTCTTTAAGCCCTTTTCAGGCTATCTAAAATTTAAAAGATTGTTGAGCGATCTTGTTTCCCTTCACACTCGTCAAACTCAAATTTGAAGGCACATTTGTTTGGCGGTAGTTTACCCATTTTTGGTCTGGACGGCTAATTTTACGAATAAAGGTATACCCTAGGAACTTAGGTTCACTAGGAGAGTATTCTCAAGCGTAAGTTTAACCCTTTTTCGGTTTTGAGCGACTAAATTTTCGAAAAAGGAACATTCTCCTTGGTTTTGGTTTATCTCTTTTCCGGGACTTGGAGATTACTTACAAAAAGAGAACCCCCCCGAAGTCCATATTTAAGCTCTTTTCAAAGTCCCTAAATATGAAAAGATTGTCAAGTGACCTTGTTCCTTTCACACTCGTTAATTGATCCAGAAAGAACATATATTCGGCATGAGTTTAACCCTTTTTCCAGCCGATGGATTATCCAGGAAAAAGGTACGCCTCAGGAGACTTGTCTCATTGGGATAGTTCTCCTCAGTTATATTTTATATACTCTTTTGGGCTAAGGAGACTAAACTTAGAAAAAGGTTGTGAGTCCATAGTTAAGCCCTTTTTCAAACTCCTTAAAATTTAAAATATCGTTGAGTGATCTTGTCTCAATAATACACATTAAAATGGTTTTGAAGAGATGTCTTTTTGGTATAAGTTTAACCCTTTTTTAAACCAACTAGACTAATTGTGAAAAAGGAACTCCCTGGAGTCCTATTTAGTGTTTTTTCAAACTCTCTAAACGTGAAAAAACCACCGAGCTTACCTTCTCTGGGCTCATAAATTGTCATTATGAGGTATGGACATTATGAGTTTATAGTGGTGCCCAAACCTGGTTCGCTGAGCATCTGCCGATGAGAAGGTTGTAACCTTGTAATCTTCGGTTTGAATAAAAGAGTTATTTTCTAGTCCCAATACATTGTGTCTTCATATCTTTATTGATTAAATGCATCTATGTTTATATCTGAATGCTAACATTGATAAGTAGAGATTGTATATGTGTAGCATTATTTTCCTAAGTGTTCTTGCAGGTTAGCTTTGGGAGGAGACCCACAGCTGGGGAAGCTACAAAGTTGAAGGAGGTCTACATCGAGCGTTAAGGCCTAAGGTACACTTACCAGTATTCCTTCTTCTCTTTTGTTTTTCTATTCAGATAGTTTAGGATAGCTTAGGATTAGGGATCTCTTTTAAGAGAAGTCATTGCTCTGCCTATATTATGACCCAGTATAGTAATAGGGGGATTGAGTACAATTATTTTGGGGAAGAGTGTGATTCAAGGAAGAAAACCAATGGAGAGAAATTTGTATGGGTGGGGACAACAATTTTACACATTGAGTTTTTTGTGCATGAGGAGACAGTAGAGAGAAATAAAAAGATCCTGGAGCTAGTGTAGCCATGGAGGGTGAATTCTAGAGAAATATGGAGCATATTGGAGCATAATTGGAGCAAGAAATTGAAGATCCGGGTTATTAGGCCTGAAGAGTGAACTCCTAGGAAAGTTGCACTAGAACAACAAGTGTTTGCTATTGTTTATTGGTAGTTTTTCCTAGCAGAAGGTTCCCTTGAGTTCCCAACTGAGAGATTCCTAGATACATGTTCCAGAGAGACCTTGATAAATGAATGGGACACCTGAGGGATTGATATCAGTGAAGGGGTACATTCCTTGGGTTGGGAAGGCAACAGGAAGAGAGTTGGTGTAAAATTGGGATAGTTGTAGGAAGATATCAACAGGTTGTGAGTTTTATGAGTTGTGAGTGGAATGTGAGAGACCACCCTCTTTTGTGGATTACTATCCTCAACTCGAGGGTGACTAGATGTTGAGATTTGGAATAGTTAGTCTATGGTTGGGTGGAACGTCCATCCCAAGTAGTTGGTTTCACAACTCTTGTTTAAAGATAATTGCTTTATCTTGTTGTTGAGTTATTTGCATGTGCTATTGTTGTGCATGAACTTTGTGTAAATGAGAATGATTTATATGTTGTTGTAATGAATTGTTTAGCTTCATTTCATGTTGATTATTAGCATGTTGTGTATGCTTATATTTTATGGTTGTAGACAATAGCTAAATTTGTTTTAATTCGTAGTTTAAATCTATAGGAAATCAGCTAACAGTAAAAGAATTAATTTAGTTCGCAAAAAAATCATTTTTATGAGTATTTTGCATCGTAATATCCCTCAGATGGGATGGGGGATGTTACATTATGGTATCAGAGTGTCTTGTTCAAACATCGGTCTTGGATGTGTAGATTTTAACCTTGTACAATATTTTATTGCAAACATATTTTTAATAATAGAACAGAAAAGATACAATGGAAAATACACACATTACACAGAGATTTTTCCCTTGGAAACCCAAACTGGGAAAACTAGTATATTCTATATTCATTCATTGTGATACATTGTTTACAATACAATATTCATATAGGATCCAGTGGAATCCAAAAACCTAACCCAATTAGCTATATTAGTCAACAACCCTAATTCCTTAAATGGAAATAGAAAACCATCGGCAAAAACCATGTGTTGAAAAATTGCCCAACAATGGACATGAAAATCGAGGTGACACAAAAAATGAGGCAAAAATGAGACACGTTTCTCGAGTCGTGAAAAGAATTTAACACATACCCAACATTCTCCCACTTGTTGTTTTCTTTGCATACAGGGGGTTACAGGGTTACATAGTCAAAAATCCAGGGCATCAATTCCCATAGATCCTCTACACCAAAAGAACTTCTCAGTGCTCACAGATTTTGTTAATGAATCTGCAACATTCTTTAAATTTTCCACCTTCATCAACAACACTTTATTTTCTTCAACCATGTCACTCACAAAGTGATATTGAATATCAATATGCTTTGTCTTTGCATGATAAGTCAATTTCTTCACCAGAAAAATTGCACTCTGACTGTCACAATCTATCCTTACATCTTGTTGTACCAATCTAATACCTTAACAAAATATTTGTAACCATATTGATCCCTTACTTGCATGAGTGGCTTCCATGTATTCAACTTCTATAGTTGAAAGTGACATTACAGCTTGTCTTTTTCTCATCCAACTGATTGCTCCTCCAAACAGGTTAAACACATACCTGCTTCTAGATCTCCTACAATCCAAATCTCCATCCTAGTCTGCATCCACAAAGCCATGTATGTCCAAAACTTTGTCCAATCTTGGTCCTCCTTGTTAGCACAATCCATAGCAAGCAATGCCACACAAATACCTGAAAACCATTTTACTATTGTCCAATGCTGCCCTGGTTTTGACATATACATGCTCAAAAATCCCAATGCATGTGCAATGTCCAGTCTAGTACAGACCATTACATACATTAAACTGCCAAATTAATTTTCCTATGGAACACGAGAAATTTCCTTCACCTCTTCCTGTGTCTTGGGACACTGATCCACAGATAACTTTACACCAATGGGAATAGGGACCTTGACTGGTTTCCATTCCTACATATTAAACCTCTGTAATATTGTCTCGATATATTTTATCTAATTTAACAAGAGTTTCCTCTTTTTCCGATCTCTTTTAATTTCCATTCCCAAAATGAAATTTGTAGCAACGAGATCCTTCATGTCAAATTTATAGGACAACTAAGTTTTCACATCCTGGATAATCTCCTTGTTGTTTCCTATCAACAACATGTCATCCACATACAAGACCAAATAAATCAAATGATCACCAATTAATTTAAAATAAACACAGTGATCCTATTTGCTTCTTGTGAAGCCAAGTCCCAACATATACGTATCAAATTTTTGATACCACATCCTTGGTGATTGTTTTAAACCATACAGGGAGTTTTTCATCTTACATACTAGATCCTTTTTTCCCTTCACAACAAAGCCTTCTGGATGCTTCATATATTTTTCTTCTTCCAGATCCCCATGTAGGAATGTTGTCTTCACAACCATATTTTCTACTTCAAAATAAAATGCAACAACAATAGATAAAATAAATCTTATAGAATCTAACTTTCCAACAGGAGAACAAATATCACGAAAATCAATTCCCTCAACCCAGGAATAACCCTTTTCTACTAACCGAGCTTTGTATTTCTCCATTTTTCCTTATACATTCAGCTTCTTTTTAAATACCCATTTGTTTCCAATGGGTTTTCTTCTAGTCAACAAATCCACTAGATCCCAAGCCTCATTCTTATCCAAGGTTGCCATTTCTTCATCCATGGTCTTTTTCCAGAATTTTCCATCCTCTGAATCCACTGCCTCCTTGACAGTTCTAGGATCTCAATCAGTAATATAAAAAAACATAATTTGAACATAAATAGGATGGAGTATACCTTTTCGGTATCCTTCTTTCTTGACCTGATCTCCTCAATAATGGATTATAATGATCTTCTTCTTCTGATTCATGTTCTTTTGTAGAGTCTGATTCATCATCCTTTAAATCAAACTCTATTTTCTCTAGTTCTTGCTTACTTCATAGGACTTCCTCTTTAACAACATCCTTCATTTCTCTAAATACCACATCTCGTTTATACACAACATTCTTAGTTTCTAGGTTCCAAATCTTATAACCTTTGAGACCATATTTATACCCAATAAAGATACACTTTTCAGCCTTCTTATCTAGCTTACTCTTGTTTTCCTTTGGAACATGAACATAGGCCTCATATCCAAATACCTTGAGAAGTGTGAGAGAAGGTTTATTACCAGTCCATACCTCTTGTGGAGTCTTTTCATCCAGTGTTGATGAGGGTGATATGTTGACTAGGTAACATGAAGTACCCACTGCCTCTGCCCGAAATTCTTTCCCTAACTCGGCACCACTGAGCATACACCTTTCTTTTTCCATCAACATCATGTTCATCCTTTCTGCAACTCCATTATGTTGAGGTGTATATGGAATAGCCTTCTTCCTTGCTATACCTCACTTCTTACATAATTCTTCAAATTCATTCTGACAAAAATCTCCACCATTATCTGTCCTCAACACCTTAATTATTTTCTTTGTTTGATTCTCAACAAGAGACTTAAACTCTTTAAACCTGTCAAAGACTTCAGATTTCTTCCTGAGGAAATATATCCAAGTATTCCTCGAGAAGTCATTTATAAATGAGACATAGTGCATAGATTTTCCCAATGATGGAACTGGCACAGGTACAAAAACATCATTGTGAACTAACTATAAAATTCATTCTACCCTCGTTGCACCAGAGGGGAATCTTACCCGATTTTTCTTCCCATATACACAGTGTTCATAGAAATCAAAATACAGAGAGTAGTTAGAAATACCTTCAACCGTACCTTTACCGTGTAGTAGTTGAAGACATTTCTCTCCGATATTCCCTAGTCTTTGATGCCACAGCATAACCTTTTCTCCAAATACTGTAGGAGTTTTTTCTTCTTCAACTCTAATATCAGTAACAATGGAACTATTACACCCATCACTAATAATGCTTCCTTGAAGCTTATATAAAATTCCAAACTAAACTCCCTTCAGCAACACCATTGCTCCTCGAACCATCATGCAGGCTTCCTTTTCAAATATTTTTTTACCCCTGCATCGTCCATTTTTCTTACATAAATCAAATTTCTGGCCAATCCCTGGATGTGCAGAACACCAAGTAGTGTTCTAATCCTTCCATCTATGATCCTCAACTTGAATTTTTCTCGTCTTATGATTCTAGTTGTTGAGACATCACCGAGGAAAACATTACCTCCATCATACCTTTCATATTCACAGAACCACTCCTTGTGGGGGGTCATATGAAAGGATGCACCTAATTCAACCAACTATGCCTCATGATCTACATGTGTGCTTGAAGAATCCAAGTACACATCCTCTTATTCTTCCTTAGAGGTATTTTATTATGTAGAAGGAGCTTCTTCAGATCCCTTGTTTTTCTCAAATTTGGATCTACACTACTTCTTGTAGTGCTCTTCTTTTCCACATCTCCAACATACCTTTACAAAATTTTTGGGAGATTTAGATCTACTCTTAGACTTAGATCTCCCACTTCGGGACATAGATCTATTTATTTCATAGGAGAATCCTCTTGCAAATAATGCATCAATGCTCTATCCTTCCATGTTCTTCCATCTCATCTCCTCCAGGAACAAGGATGAGACCACTTCATCAAACTTCAAGGAAATTGTATTACTACCTATGGCCACAACTAGACTATCCCACAAGTCTGGTAAAGAGCACAGTAAAATGATACACTTATCTTCATCTAGAATTTTAATCTCAACGGATACTAACTAACTTACCACAGTAATGAAGGCCTTCAAATTCTCTACGACCGAGTCTCCATTTCTCATCCTTAGGTTAACAAGTTTCTTTCTCAGGAATAGTTTATTTACTAGGGACTTAGACTAATTCAACTTCCCCAACTTATCCCATAAATTTTTGGTTGTATCTTCCTCTCATACATTCATTAATACTGAATCTAAGAGACACAGTCGGATTGTTCTCTTCACTTTCTGATCCAACTTTTTCCAGTCATTTGTTGAAGTTAATGTAGGTGCAGTACCTAGATCCACCGTGATCTACTGATCTCGGTCCACCAACATATCTTCCATCTTGAGCTTCCACAACTCAAAAAATTTCCCATTAAAATTATCGATCTCCATTTTTGAACTTCTCACCATTTCTCTTCACCTGAAGAATCAATACCACAGATCTCCCTCTATAACAGGGCTTATCACAGTCCTGAGCCAAACCCTTGACCACAAAGTCATCCCCCTAAATTGAATAATAGCTCTGATACCAAATGTAGATTTTAACCTTGTACAATATTTTACTACAAACAGATTTTCAATAAAAGAACATAAAAGATACAATGGAAAATACACACATTACACAGAGATTTTTCCCCTAGAAACCCAAACTGGGAAAACCAACATATTATATATTCATTCGTTATGATACATTTTTTACAATACAATATACATATAGGAGCCAGTGGCATCCAAAACCCTAACCCAATGACTTGGACTAGTCACCAACCCTAATTCCTTAACCATAAATAGAAAACCATCGGCAAAAACCATGTGCCAAAAAACTGCCCAACAATGGACACGAAAATCAAGGTGACACAAAAAAGGACAAAAAATGTGACACATTTCCTGAGTTGTGCAAAGAATATAACACATACCCAACAAGATGGGCTTGAACCAGAGAAAATTGGTGAAATTTATTGTTGTAGATTTTGTTTGTGACCGATTTGGGGAAAACAAAGAATTCATAGAGAAATCCCCAAATCCGTGGGCAAGATTCAGGTTTAAAAGACACTAGACTGTTTAAGAGGTTCCATGGAGCCAAGTGGTAAATTTGTAGATCGAAATTCAACCTAGAATGGTCGAAATTCAATTTTTAATGGTTGCATGTAGAATTGCGGGAAGTTTGGTGAATTGATGACTCAAATCATGTTTCATCTTGACATCGACAGTCGAGATTCACTTAAATAAATTCAAAAATTAGTAAATTTTTGGTCATTTAGAAGGTTGATCAAATCAATGGCTGAGATTCAATTTCGACGTTTGGAAGTTGAAGGAGATTGATGTTCCAGATTTTCCTGGACTGTGATCAAAATTCTCTAAGTGTGAGGTTCAACAACAGAATCTGTCGATGATTAATGGTTATATCGATGAGTTTGGAAAAGTGTTGGAAATTATCCAAGAGAAAACTTCGATGGTCGATGGACGTCGGAAGAGTTGGAAAAAGTTGATACAATCAATGGAAAAGATTCATTTCGAGGCATTGTAAAACTAATGAGATTGACAGTCTAGATCAATTTTATAAATGTCGAAAAAAAATTAAGTGTTAAAGTTCACCAAGAGAAATCACCGACTGTTGATGGTCGAGTTGATTTAAAGGGCAAAGAGTTTGGTTTGGCCATAAGATATCTCTAACCACTAATGGCTAACAATCAGGGGTTGGCCAAATCTACCAAAGTGTTATCAATTGTTGATGGTCGATGGGTCAATGTTCGGGCATCGATCAATTCAACGAAGTGTTGTAAATCAAGCAAGAGAAGTCGTTGGTGACCGATGAGTCGGTGGTTGGGTGTCGGCCGATTTGTAAAAGTGTTTGGGTCATCTAAGAGAATCGGTCGATGGTCGATGGAGGGAAAAGGATGATGACATGTCATTCCATGTCATCACCCATGTGTTGTGTCACCTCACCCAAGTTGACACCCCAAGATGACATGGCATGCCAAGTAAACATCCACATTTCATGCCATGTAAGTAGTTTCCATGACAACCAACAGAAGCGGTCGATGGTCGATGGTCAGTTTGGCTGATTTGGGAAAGTTTCTTTGGCAATCCTCAGGGATCATCAATCATCTATGGCCCACTGTTGGCAGTAGGCCGAAGTGGAAATAAGGATGATCGTGGGGAAGGAAAGCATGCAGAAACTGAAGTAATAGCTGGAGTAAAACATAGCATGCACACATGCAAGAAGGCGTGCACAAGGAAAGCGACAACTAGAAGGAAGAATAACACATGCGCTTGGGAGGAAGACCTAACGTCAATAGGGTTAGGGTTTTGGTAATATATTGTAAACGGATAAAGAGACCAAAATATATATAAATATAGATACATAGGTATCATAGGGGGGTTCCTTCCTGTTAGTTTGGTTTTGCATTGTTACATCATAGATATGCATGATTCCATGAGAATTGTAATATTTTTATGTACTATTTTGTAAGTTGTTGAGCTAAGAGGAGAGGGGAGACTAAAAATCTAAGGATTAGAGCATAGGCTGGGGAGCCTGGTGCGATCTAGTTCTCCTCACAAAGATCTTACCCATCTGAGAGGAATTGTAAGCACATGGCACCGGATATGCAGAACTACCATAATAAAAGAGCCAAGATCCAAATCTTTGTGGATGTAGCCCAGGAGGGGGGTGAACCACAGTAAATATCTTTGTAATGTGATGAATGCATGAACATATTTATCTTCTTTTAGCAGTTAATCATTGTATTTAATGAATGAATGAATGAGCTATTAGATTGCTATGAATTATGGTTGTGTTATTAAGAGAATAAATCATGGAAGGTAATTCATAGTCGCGAATACAGTAGGTTGAAATAACAAGTACATTAGATGGCTCTAAATATTGATCTCCTATCCCATACTCAATCCTAGGCTGTAAACACTTGAGTCTTACAGCCACACATTTAAATCTATCTCGGGTGAGACTTCACAATGCATTCTATGTGTTGTTTTTCCTTTTGGTTTACCAGAGGGGCCGATAGTTTTAGAGGATTTATTGGAACTCTGAATGACATAAGCCCTGGGTCAATAACTTAGACAGTATAGAGGAAGGAAGAGTAGGGAAAAACCAACAAATGGTTCTGTTGTCGCATTGGTAGGAACGGGAGAGGACCGAGTAGAGGAGATAGATTGAGCGAGAAAAGAGCGAAAAGAAGAGAGCACTAAGCCATTAGAAGGGAATTTTCAGACCGTGGAACCCCACGAAAGCATAAATCGAAGGCTGGTTGAGAACCCAAGAGCTAGAGTTTGCACAGAAAGACAATAGAAACCCTAGAATCACACCTCGAAAATATCTGGACAAATACGTGTTTACTAATTTTCACGAAGTCTTTTTCTGTTATTTTCTGCATCTACTATAGGAGTGGATACTAAGGTTGAAGGATAACCATGCGACGAACTGGATTCAATGGCTATATTGGACCCTAGTGCAGATTGAGAAATTACAGCAGGTGAACAACAAATTCACCCGCGCAATAGAATTTTCGCTTGACAGTATTGTGGTAGGCTTCATAACAAAGTTTGCAGTTGACACAACAAAGTCATACAGCGCTGCGGAGCAAGAATTTCTATGTGGACCTCAAGGAAGGTACATTCGATCATTGTATACTTCTATTAAGATACTGCTATACAAAATAGGTGTAGTGACAATGGAATCAGACAACTAAAATTCCCTGCATGCATGGGAGAAGAACTAACAAAGAAAGGATAACTTGAAGGAGGGAAGGATAAAGGAAAGAAGGAGGAGGAACCCTTGGACCCGATCATGATGGATGACGACCAGATCAAGTGGATCTTGGCATCAACAGGAAAGACATGTAGTGGAGTACCCTACCAATATAAGGTGAATACCAAAAAGAGAGTTGTAGCCACGAGGGAAGGCTTGGCGAGCGATGAGGAAGAGGTAGAGGATCTACGGGCTATGGAGCAGATTGAGGAAATCTTGCATGCAACATATGAGAGGAAGACAAGAGGTCCAATAATAGGAGGAGAAGGCAGTCATCCTATCCATATTAATGTTAGTGTGGAACCCATAAACCCATGTGAAACTAATACACCAAAGAGAACACCACCATTTAGACAATCGAAGTTCGGAGGAAGTCCAACAGCAGAAACTACATCTACACAAAGCGAAACAAATGGAAGATCCAGTTCAGGCAGCACTAGTCAAGTATCTACACTGTGTGGAGGAGGTAGTAGTCCAGTATTTAGAATGGCAGGACACAATCCTACCATCAGGTTACCATAATTTTGAGGAGAAGCAGCAGAAGACCCTGAGATGCAATTGTTCATTTGTGCAAAGATCTGGGAAGCAAAACATATCATCGATGAAGATACCAAACTGGCACAGCTAGCAATTACGCTGAGATATCGTGCACTAGAATGGTACATGAGTCTAGACACCAAAAGTGCCCCTGGAATGACAAGGACACCTGGAAGACATTAAGAAGTTACTGATTAATGAGTTTCAGAAGCCGATCTTAGAGGATCAGTACATGAACAAGATGATCGAAATAAGACATAAATGAGGAGATTCTGTATGGGAGATCAATCAGCGATTCAAGTGACTGAAGGGGAAGCTAAAATACCTTATCACTGATATGAAACATCGACACTTGTTTTTCAACTCACTACTCCCACACTTAAAATATCCTTTATGACAACAGAAATTTCAGACGTAGGCGGAGGCTCTACAAGCAGCCTTGCAGCTGGAAGAGAACCAGTACCAGCAGATGGACCCAACTATCGAAGAATTGAAGGAGGATTTGAAGAATCTAATGTTTCAGCTGAACCAGAATAAGAACAAGGACAAACGAGAAGCCGTGTGGTTTACCACATGCAGGATGGAAGAACACCACAAGAACGAATGCCCAACGTTCGCGCAGTATATGGAAGCAGGAATGTCGAATCCATTACCAACGAGAGGATTATGGTGCGAAATGTGAAAGAAACTAGGTCACAACCCTTATCACTACATGATGATGCAGAAATACTAGACAATTCCAAATACTTCATATTGCACCTTTTGCAAGTCAGTGAGCCATGACGATGAAGATTGTAGAAATATGGAGCTGATGCAAGAAAGGACATCAGATGCATATAGAGTACAGGCCAAAATTATGAATGAGCAAGCAGTGCCACATTTTAATCCAGTCTCATCTCCATACAACACTGTGCAATAGCATTATAATATTGTGCAACAACCATACAATAACACGCAACCGCAGTACAACCCGACACAGCCTCAATACAATACCCCGCAGTATAATCATGCACCTTAGTGAAATGCACCGAGATGTGATCGAGCAGGCTACATAGGAGGAGGATGAACCAGAGGAGGTTTCAAACGAGGTAGAGAACCAGTCACATGTCACAATTGTCAGCAACCAGGATATTATGCGAGGGAATGCCCACTTCCACCAGCAACTTGTATGTACTATCGCGCATTGGACCACGATACAAAGGAATGTCCGACATTACTCGTAAATATTCAAGAAAAGAGGAATCAAAACAACCATAATGTTCAATGGATCTCAGCCGAAGCAAGGGATGAAGGATGAAACATCAACATAGTTACTCGAGGAGGAGCTAAAATAGGCACTGATGTAGTTCGATAGGAACCAGTGCAGAACCAATGGGTAAATAAGAACATTGAACTGAGGAAATAGTTTGGCGCATAAAAGAAAAATGAGATATTTAAAGAGGACATACAAGAGTTTCAGAAGGCGGACATAGTGATGAATTCAGTTGCACAAAAAAACAAGGAAGAACCAGAATACGAGATGTTGATATCACTGGATCATACCTATGAGATGAAACCCATGGGACAAGTAAGTACAATCAAAGGATTTTTGCAATCATGTGTAAAAGTATTAAGTGATCCCTCATCTATGAAGATATTTTAAAACATCCTAGATAATTGTAGCAGCGAGACGAAAGAAAATCTAGAACCAAAAACACTTAATCACCTACACAGAAAAAGAAGAACAAGTAGGGAATTTTGACTAAATGCTAACATTGGGGATTTCAATATGGGAGACATCATACTGGATCTAGGATCTGAGGTGAATGTATTACCAAAAAATACATGGAAATGCATGGGAGGGCCAACATTGGGATATTCAAACGTCCAATTGAAACTAGCAAACCAACACAGAGTCCTACCAATAGGTAGACTGAAAGGAGTGACAATAGATCTTGATGGAGTGCGCACTAAAGAAGATTTCAAAGTTATTGAAATAGTGGACGACACAACACCTTACCCGACATTTCTTGGTCTAGATTGGGCGTTTGACAACCAGACCATAATCAATCTGAAAACCAGGAAAATGACATTTGAGTCCGGCAAATATAGGGTCATCGCACCATTAGACCCATCAGAGGGGGAGAGGTTTGTACAACCTACTTGCCTATACTTAGAGGAAATAGGCCAGTTGTACAAAACAAATGCGCACGATGAGGATTATGTAAACCCAACTACAGATGGGGTACTCAGTTGGTGGAGAATTACTTCATGTGCAACAGACTCAGACACCGGATTAGAGAACTGGCAGCAAAGGATACACGAAGTATCCACGAGAATATGTGCAAGAATAGACCGTGCAGTAAGATGGGTAGGCACAGAAATCAAAGAACCACCCAGTTTCCATGGACTAAACGATTTGGAAACATTCTTGACACAATACAAATACATAGTATTAGAGAATCAGAGACTGTTAACACTAGACTTATCACTCAAGGCCACACCCGCAAGATGGTGGTGTGCACACAAAGAGACAATCATATACTGGTATCAATGTAAGTGATTCCTATGCATAAGGTTCGGCGCAAAACAAAAAAGAAACAAATAGCAGAAATATGAAGGACAAGGGACACCAGCGGAACACGTGGAGAAGTGCAAAATGCTGTGGAAAATGACACCACCAGAGGAATGGCCTCATCATTTCATACATACTCTAGAGGACATACCAGTGAATTGTTATATGGACCGGGAATTGTGCAAAGGAACTACGACCTGGACGACATTACAACAGAACTTTACAGTCACTTTCTCATTCGAGAATGAGAACCCCAACATAGATTCAACCCTTCAACACATCAGAGGAGTAATATTCATTAAAGAACCAGAAATAGAACTTATCACAGAAGAGAAACAGTGGAATAAACAGATAGTAAAGGAACTACTAGAATGTTACCATGTACAGGAAGAAGCAACAGATGAAGATGACCCACACGATATTCAGATCGGAGAAGTAGAAGGCGAAAGAGCTATGGAGGGACCACCCATAGAATTCGAAGTTATTTCTGCACCGGTTAAGGTAAATAAAGTTAACATTAGGATAGATGAGCAGCCCAAAATGGCTAGCAATGGAGATTACTGGGATGAGCAAATAGTAGAAATAATAATAGAGTTGTTGCATGAATACAGTGACCTCTTTCCCACAACATTTACAGAGATGAAGGGCATAGCCAGAGAACTAGGAGAGATGAAGATACCACTTATCCCTGACATGAGACCTATTAGACAACGACCCTACAGGTTGAACCCAATATACAAATAGAAAGTCAGAACTGAGATCGAAAAGATGCTCGAAGCCAGCATCATAGAATCAGTCGAGGAATCAGAGTGGATAAGTCCAATGGTAGTACAGGAAAAGAAACAAGGAGGAAACAGGATATGCGTCGACTTGAGGAAGTTGAAGGATGCATGCCTACACAACCCATTCCCGACACCGTTCACGGATGAAGTATTAGAGAATGTGGGAGGACATGAAGCTTACTCATTCATCGATGGATTATTGGGCTACAACCAGATTAAGATAGCATAGGAGGACAGACATAGGACCACGTTTGCGACAAAATGGGGATCTTATCAATACACAGTCATGTCGTTTGGACTGAAGAATGCACCAGCAATATTCTCCAGAGTAGTCATTGTTGCGTTTAAAGAATTCATCCAACAATTTCTTGAAGTATACTTGGATGATTGGACAGTATATAGTCTATTGAAAAACCATGTGGAAGTTTTACAACTGATGTTAGAAAGATGTAGACACTGCCAGATATCAGTGAACATCAAGAAATGCATATTTGGAACACCGTTTAGGATACTATTGGGCCAAATAGTATGCAAATAGGGTTTATTAGGAGATCTGGCAAAGATCATAGTTATTGTTAACTTGCCACCACTGAAAACAGTCCACTAGCTAAGAGCGACGTTTAGCCATACCGGATACTATAGGAAATTCATCAAAGGATATGCGCAAATCACAACACCGATGGAAAAGTTGATAAGGAAGGATACAAAGTTTTAGTGGAATGACGAGTGTCAACACTGTCTGGATACCTTGAAGGAAAATATGGTTACCGCACTGATATTACTATTTTCAGACTGGGAAAAGACATTCCATGTGCATATAGATGTATCAGTGATAGAACTTGGAGCTACCTTGGCGTAGCCAGGAGTGGGAGACTTGGACCACCCGATAAAATTTGCAAGAAGAAAATTGTCCAACTCAAAAAAAAACTATAACACGAATGAAAGAGAAGGCCTAGCCATGGTCTATGCACTACAGAAGTTCAGGAATTACTTATTTGGAAAACACTTTAAGATGTTCACAGATCATTCATCCTTGAAATACCTAGTCAACAAGCCAATGTTTGGGGGGAGAATATTTCAATGGTGACTGCTATTTCAAGAATTCAACTTTGAAGTAATAGTTAAACTAGGAAAATTGAATGCAAGACCTGACCACCTATCAAGGGTCACAAATGGAGAAGAACCTATGAATCTAGAAGACAACTTTCTGAATGCACAGTTATTCTCAGTATAGATTTTTGATGAATACTTTGCAAATATCATCCGGTACTTGAGTACAGGTACTACGCCGCAAGAATATAGCACCGCGCAGAAGAAGAACTTGGTAGTTCATGCGGCGGACTATCAACTAATTGCGGGACACCTATACAAAATGGGCACAGATAGCATTTTGCGAAGATATGTGCTAGAGCATGAAAGACCAAGAGTTTTAGAAGAAGCCCACAAGGGAATAGCAGGAGGGAACTATGCAGGTAAAGCTACTGCGCAGAAGGTATTGTGTGCAGAACTATGGTGGCCAATGATTCACAGAGACTCGAAGGAGTATTGTCAATGATGTGATGTATGTCAAAGGGTAGGAAAACCCAACAGAAGGGATGAAATTCCACTATGACCCCAAGTAACATTAGATGCATTTGAAAAATGGGAAATAGACTTTGTGGGACCAATTAACCCACCATCCAAAAGAACATGAGCAAAGTACATCATCATCACGAAGAAATATTTAACAAGATGGGCGGAAGCCGCTCCGGTAAAAGATTGCAGCGCAGAGACAACAACACACTTTTTGTTTAACCAATTAATCACTATATTTGGGTGCCCAAGAGTGTTAATGAGCGACCAAGGAACGCACTTCATAAATAGCACCATCCACGCGATGACTGAAGAGTTTGAAGTCGATCACTAGAAGAGCACACTGTATCATCCACAGGCAAATGGCATAGTGGAAACCTTCAACAAAATTCTGGAGAACGCACTAACAAAGATTTGTAATTTCAATAGGGATAGATAGGACCTCAAAGTACCAGCAGTATTATGGGCATACAAGACTACATGCAAAAGGTTGACAGGGCACACACCATTTAAACTGGTTTATGGCCAAGAAGCAGTAGTGCCACTAGAATATTTAGTACCCAACTTGCGCGTAGCAGCCATCACGCAAATGACAAAACAAGACGCAGTACATTAGAGACTGAATCAGTTATTGACCATGTAGGAAGATCGAATATTAGCGGGATTCCATCAAAAAGTTCATAAAGAAAGAGACAAAGCTTGGCACGATAGACACATCAAGAAGAAAATGTTCAAGGAAGGAGATCTAGTATTAGTGTATGACAGTAAATCCTTTCAGCACCCGGGAAATCTTAGAATGCATTGGCTAGGACCATACAAAATAATATCTATCACAGACGGAGGAGTTGTACAGTTAAGAGATTTAGTAGTCGCAAAACTCAGAGGAATGATAAATGGGATCTGACTGAATCTGTACAAGGACAATCAACCACCCACCGTGCAGTAGAAAAAAAAATAATAATAAAAAAAATAAAAATAAAAATAAAAAAGAGAACAAAAAGGAAACAAAACTAAAAAGGGGTGCACTATGCCAGAGATAGAAAGGCCACATGAAATTAGAAACATGAATTCGGCAAAGGCAAGAACAACGGATACATACAAAGGGAAACAAGTGGGAAAAAGAAAGGTGACAAAAGCAGCATGACATGACGACACTAAGCGAAATTAAAGAGAGGCAAGGACCGATGGGATGACACATTAATCACACCAATAGAACACGGGACAATAGGAGTAATGGTAAGTATGAAACCACCAAAGATGCATTGAATCCGCAGTTATGGTGCATTTAACCCATAACCAAGGAAGCGTACTCGACAAGATTCATGGGAAATCCATACAATACATGGATGCAGGGGCCCATAGTCTATTCACGAAGACAGAGCAGACAGAGAGCGATAGAGGAGAAAGAAAATAGAGAGAGTTCATGGAGACCATAGGAATCATTTGAGTCTAGCATCCAGTTGATACTCACCACGATGGCATTGCCCAAGCAAGCAGAAGCAATCCAGAGTGTCAGACCGACCAGGGTTTAAACTAGGTCATGAGGACAACTGGAAGAAAATGAACAACATCAACCAGAGATCATCGATATCGACAAAATCCCATCCCCGGAGATGATACCAGTGAACTCTACATGGATGCTCAAAGAAATTCAATATCCACAAGCAGAGGCCATGAAAGTAGATACGCCATCAACAATGCAAGAGCCTCAGAGAAAGGAAGTAGAATCCCAAAAGGAGGTACAACTAGAGAATACAAAAGTAGCTCTAAAAGATAATGGCACGATGAATAATCTGACAACAGTAGTGGATCCAGATGATTCTCAAATGACCATTTCAGATCACCCAGCAGGGGAGATTGCAGACGATGTCTCAGCTTGGCCAGAATGGCATACAAAGGGACGACCGAAATTTTTTGGAACTTCGAGCTAGGCACTGTAGCTGAAGGACAAGATACATATACCAAGTTCACCCCACAAGAAACTTGTAGCAAAAATTGTTCTACCATGCATACCAGATGGGGTACAGGTAGAACTAGAGCCACTGGGTCACGTCGGGAAGCTCAAATACTTAGAATATGATGTAGCAGATGAAGCCAAGTTCCTAGAACTTGTGTAGAGGGTCTTTATACGGACCATAGGCACAAATCAATTTGGAGAACCAATCAACCAGCCATACTAGTGGGAAAATGGACTGGAGAAAACAAGAATCTTAGGTCTGCTAAACCTACCACATTTTGGAAGAGGCCAGTATGCAACAACATGTTTCAAACAGTTGTTAGCAGTCACACATGGAGGGAACCTATGGCTAGAAAAACCCATCCCCATAACCATTGAGCTTATCGTGCAAATAACAAGATTACCAATTCGGGGTATGGATCCCATATTGGTTCTAGATGACAAATCCAAGGAGAAAGCGTTGGTGGAAGAAATGAACAAGAAGTATGGCACCGCTAGGGGAACGAGAGGCATCATCATCAAACGTATCAACAACGTAGCCACACAATTGGGCGAAAAAATCTTAGTCTGCAAATTTCTAAGAAAATGTCGTAGAGAGTAAGTACTAGCCAAAGTCATTGCAGTCGTGGCCTAGTTTGCAGAAGACACCTCAATGAGTTGGGCGCCCTACTTATTGAACCTATTCCAAGAGGACTGCAAATATGCGCAGGACCTAGGCACAGAGTTCCACTATTCATGGTTGATTACCTTAATATCCTTCATGGGATGGCAAGAACCAGGGTACATAGTCTTTTGTGCCAGACCACGAACAGCGGGAGTGAGGTATCTATTGTTGAGAGTCAGGACGAATTCCAGGCATAATATGGAGAATGGGATAATACTTGAAGCATACCTACGAGACATACAAGAATCCATCAACCAATAGTGGAGAATCACACTTGAGGATGTCGTGCGATATGCAGACATTGCCAATTTCCAGGCCACATGACAAGCAATGTGGATACATGCACGACAGGATCTGGCTAAAAAATGGCTACAGATGCACTACTGCATCACAGAGGGAGATATTTATATGGTCATCAACGAATGGCCCAATGAATGGAATATTCCAACCATCACCCAGAAAGTGCTGGAAGGAACAGTAGAAGAAGAGGCAGAGCAGGGAGAAATGCAGCCTCTAGAAATCCAAGTGCCCAAGAAACCAAGAACAGGTCAGGGCAATCCAACACAAACAGACGAAGGGCCAAAGAAGACATCAACCCAAAAGGGGAGGAAGGAGAATACACAACCGACCAAGGAACAACAAAAACAGGTTGAGGAAGCGCAGGAGACCGCCTTAAATCCCAACACACAGGAACCAGGGGGAACTAAGAGACCAACCACGCAGGAAGGAGGCGCACACAAAAAATCAAAGGCACAATGAGCACCACCAGAATACACGATTACGGAGGATGATGGGGACATGATCGCTAGAATGGTCCAGGATTGTCTAGCCAATGACTTCGACCATGCAACACATCATAGGGACAAACTACAAAAAGAGATGGCAGAAATAGGACAATTTTTTAAGAAACTCGGGGAAGTACAAATAGAAGGCATCATCAGGAGCATGGAGCCATAAACACCACAAACCGACAAAAGAGTGGAGGTATAAGAACGAGATCCAGTCCACTCATTACCATAGGAAAACACAACAGTGTACATCACACCTGGAATGTTGGTCATGGATGAAATCGTGGGGTAGACACCCTTGAAGGATTTAAATCACATCCAATTGGTCTTGATGTGGATGCCATCAAGGGAACTACACAAATTGCAGGTTAACGTCAGCCACAAGGTACAGTCTTGCACACACAGAAATTTAGTCGAGTTACAACAAGCAACAAAGAATCGGGAGGTGCTGGAAAAATTTTGCGAGCAGTCCAAGTTCGAAACTCGGGAGGAAAAAGAACATAAGAATGAACTAGAGCAAAGAGTAGGAGGAATTTTTGAGAAACTTCCAAACATTGTGTAAGGGAACGAACTTCAAGTAGAAGAAAAGATTGATTAGATTGCACAAGCCATTGAACAATATCATAAAGAGATCGAGAATCTCTGAGAACAGCTCATACCCACCACTCCACCAGCAGTGAAGGAGAAAAGGAGGCAGGAAGCAACAGTGCAGCTGCAGGAGATAGAGCAACAAGTTAGAATAGCAGCTGACTTGTTCGATAATGAAGTGCAACTTTGGACAAGATTGGAGGAAGATCTATAGGTCCAACAGTGGGACAAGGAAAAGGAAAGGATCAATGTAGTGATCAAAGAGCTCAAATAGAAGCAGATGACCATACCAATCCCAGAACGTGTCAAAGAGATGCAGGAGATTAAGAAATTGCAGGCAGAGCTAATCTATGTGCAAACCAAGAAATAGGAGCGTCATGCTCAAATGGAGCCATTACAGGAGTAGGTAGTAGAAGTATTGGCACAAGTAGAGGAAGACAAGACACATATAGCATAGACCCAGGAAGAATGTGCAGGATTGTTGAGCGACGAAGTGGAAATCCAGGTAGTGGACACAATCAAGGATAAGACTATGCAGGCACTGACACAAATAGCAGAGCTCAAGGAAAAGTTCCAGACGATCACCAAGGAGATCAAGGAAGCTCAGAAGGATTAGGTGTCTCAGGATGAGCCACATTTTAGTGTTGGGGGGTTGTTCGCAGCAGGTCGAAGTGTAAATAAGGAAGATCATGGGGAATGAAAGTGTGCAGAAACTGAAGTAACAGTTGGAGGAAAACACAACAGACATGCATGTAAGAAGGCGTGCACAAGGAAAGCGACAACTGGAAGGAATAAAAGAAGGCGTTCTTGGGAGGAAGACCTAAAGTTGATAGGGTTAGGGTTTTGGTAATATATTGTAAACGACTGAAGAGCCCAATATATATATAAATATAGATACGTAGGTATCATAGGGGGGTTCCTTCTTGTTAGTTCGGTTTTTCATTGTTACATCATAGATATGCACGAGTCCATGCGAATTGTAATATTGTTGTGTACTATTTTGTAAGTTGTTAAGCTAAGAGGAGAGGAGAGACAAAATTTCTGAGGATTAGAGTGCAGGCTAGGGAGCCTGGTGCGATCTAGTTCGCCTCACAAAGATCTTACCCATATGAGAGGAATTGTAAGCACGCGGTGCTGGATATGTACGTAGAACTACCAAAATAAAAGAGCCAAGAGCCAAATATTTGTGGACATAGCCCAGGAGGGGGCTGAACCATGGTAAAAATCTGTGTAATGTGATGAATGCATGAACATCTTTATCTTCTTTTAGCAGTTAATCGTTGTATTTAATGAATTAATGAATGGGTTATTATATTGCTATGAATTATGATTGTGTTGTTAAGAGAATAGATCATGGAAGGTAATGCATAGTCGCGAATATAGTAGGTTGCAATCATGAGTACAATAGATGGCTATGAATACCGACCTCCTATCCCATACTCAATCCTAGGTTGTAAACACCTGAGTCTTACAACCACCCATTTAAAGTTATCTCGGGTGAGACTGCATAGCGCATTCTGTGTGTTGTGTTGCCTTCTGGTTTACCAGAGGGGCTAATAGTTTTAAAGGTTTTCTTGGAACTCTGAATGACATGAACCCTCAGTCAATAACTCAGACAGTATAGAGGAAGGAAGAGTAGGGAAAAACCAACACCCACAGTTAGGCATTGACAAAATCAATGAGGATTTCTATTGCCCAACAAATATCATCGATGGTCGACAGTCAAATCGATCGATTTATAGGTATGTGTAAATCGGTTGTCGGGGAAGTGGGTCGATGGTCGACAGTCACATTTCCAGATCAGGGAAAGTGTTGCGTGCATACAAAGGAAAGTGTTGATCGTCGATGGTCGATAGAGTCAAATAAAAGGTTGTTGTTTCTCTTGATTTTAGATCAACGATTCATATTTAAAGGTTGTTATGGTAGTAAAACAATCGGTTTTATGTGGAATGTTTTGGGTTTTTAAAGGTCATTAACTTGCGGGGCATTTTTGAGGCCCTAAACGATATTTTTATCCAATCAAAACCCACGTGAACAAAATGTACCAAGGTACACTATCTCTCTACAACCAAAATAAAATAAATCAAAGAGATCTATCCAATGAGATAAATGGTTCTCAAAATGGAGTTCGTATGAGGAAGTTACAACCAAAACAGTGACGGTAAAATTTTTGCACCAATTTTTCTTCTAGAGGGCATAACTCCATGCTTAAAAGTTTGTTTGGGGCATAGGAGTAGTCAATGGAAATATTATGACCCATAGAAGCTAGCTGTGAACTTAGAATGTGGTTTTGGGTACTTGAAAATGTGATGTGAGAAAAATAAGACACCTATATCATATAGGGATAATTTGGGTAAAATAGCATAAACTTCTCCAGACCATAACTTTAAGCTCGGAGCTCGGATTGGAGAAAATGAATAGTTGTTGTAAATAAATTAAGGAGTAAAAGACATATGTCAATCCAAAATTTGGATTTAAGAAATGAAAATCCTCGAAAATTAATAAATAGATTTTTGTAGCAGTAAAAGGGTGGAAATTACAACATGTAATTGTTGTAACGTTTCACTCAAAATTCAATTTGAGGCATGGTTACAACCATTGGAAAGATTTTTGAGAGAGGAATACATCAAGGGAATCAAAATTTGAATTGGTGCAATGTGAACTTCATGAATTGATGAAGAGATAATGTTTATTCTAATGGAAGGAATGTTTTATGCTATGTGTTTTTCTAACAATGATTATTGCATACATATTTCTTGCAAAATTAGAGGTATAGGAAAGAAACTTTGGTTCTTATATGAGGAATGGAGTTATGGAATATGATTATGGATATTACAACCATGAGGAAGAGTTCATACGTTTGCATGTCAACATGAGGAATGTTGAGACGTATTCAAATGGAAGGAGAGATAGGCAGGATCCTGCCACTATAAGAAGCCTACATAGGGAAGTGCAGAGCTATAGGGATGATAATGAAAGAATCATAAATACTCGGGAAGAGATACTTCAAATTTTGAATATGTTTCAAAAGAAATTCAACAAGTATTCTGACACTAAGAAAGAATATAGTGCTAGAAACGTGTCATCATCTAGATCCCATAGAAAAAGGGATGATCATGGAAATGATATGAAGTCAAGAAGCATGAGCATGCACTATCATTCTCTGAAGAAGTCCACTAGAAGGACTCATGCAAGTTCAGGACTAGGGAGAATCCCAAGTATGTATCATGTTCGAAGGCAAAGGAAAAAGCCTGAGGTAGACATATTGCAAGGTGAACTCAAGAAAATCAAGCCACCTACTTGTAATGGTGAGCACAGGAAAGGGGAAGAGGCAAAGGCCTTGCTATTGGAAATGAAGAAATATTGCCAGCCGCATGATTACCCCTCCCAGGTAGAAGCTAGAATTTCCACCTACCACTTGCAAGGAAAGGTATCCATGTTGTGGGATCAACTCAAGCAAGATAAGAACCTGGATGAGAAGAAAATCTCATGGAGGTAGTTCAAAGGATATTTCCAAGAGAAATATTTGTCTGATCATTATTATGAAAGAAAAATGAAACAATTATTTGAACTCAAGTTGGGAACCATGATAATGGAGGAATATGAGAATCATTTCTTTGAATTTTTGAAGTATGTTGGCTTCATGAAATATGCGAAGGTTAAAATCCAAAGGTTTCTAAGTGGATTTCCCTCCTTCTACAGTGATAAGATTCAATATGATAACCCTAAAACTTTGGAGGAATCCATAAGGAGAGCAAGGAATCTTTATGAGCAAAGAAAAGGAAGGCCAGTTTTCCAAAAGACATGGAATGACAAGATGAAAGGGAAAAATGATCAAAGCCAGAAAGGTTTTAAGCCACCCTTTTTCAGAAATAACACCCAAGAAAATAAACAAGGTCAATTATCCCAAAATGAGCACAAGACTACATATTCATTTGGGGAAATACCAAGGCAACAATCTGTTCAATGTTGGGGATGTGAGGGAAATCACTTATATAGGGACTACCCTCACAAAGGATAAAGAATAAGGAATGTCCACAACCTTCAAGAGGCTAAAATAATGGAATACATGGGAGGAAGTGTGCCAAGGATTTATGTAGCCTTGGACAACAAGAAAGTAGAATATTAATCCCCCATGATTGAAGTGGAAGGTAAGATTGATAACCAACCCATAGCAATTTTAATTGATTCTGGATCTATCCATAGTTACATAAATGATAACATTGTTGAAATATTTCACTTGCAAATAAGTAAGCATAATAAATCTTGGATAGTTCATTTATCCATAGGAGCTAAGAGAAATATCAATGAGTTCGTTAAATATTTCCAAATAAACATGAATGGACTCAACACAAAGGTGGATGTAAACATCATACCATTGGGTTCATATGATTGTCTAATTTGAATGGATTGGTTGTAAAAGCACCATGTTGTCCTAGACTATTACAACAAGACAATCGCGTGTCTTGATGAAGAAGGGAAACAAGGAAAAATTCAAAGAATTCCAAGAGATTTAGCTTATAGAGATATTTTAGCTATGCAGTTGAAGAAGAGTTTCAGGAAGGGATGTCAGATTTTTGCAGTCCATATGGAAGAGGTTGTTAGAAAAACAGGACCGTGGAGCAATAAAATAAAACAAATGCAGAAACAAAACACAGAAGACAAACAATACAAGAGAGACACAGATTTACATGGTTCACCCAGTGTGGGCTACGTCCACCAGATAAATTGCCAGGTCCTTCCTTTATTATTATCCAGCAAATGAAGGGATACAACCTACATCAAAACCCGCTATAACTTCCTCTTCCTTCTCTCACAATCTCCTCTCTCAGAATACAATATTCACCATCAACCATAGCCGCGATACATTTCCCTCATAAAAGAGGGTTGCCTTCTAGGGAAAAAAATCCCTAACATAATCTCTACCATTAGATCTGTGACCTTATAATGAATGGTCCAGATTTACAATGAAATTACAATATACTTTTACAAGGAAATTTTTTCTTCGGGGGATTCACCCCCGAACCCCCGTTGGGGGCCCTCTTGCCCCCAAACCTCGCAGAGGGGGTATCCCCCCTCTACACTCCCCCGCGTGGAAGAGTGTACATACTTCTGGGGTGTAAATACTTCATGGGGTATAAACACGGCTCAAAGAAAGGACCTCTGAATCAGGAAGATAATCAAGCTCCACAACCAATAATCTCCCACTTGGAGACTGATCTCAACAACTCCACCGTTGTTGTATATGCTGGACTCTGAACCTTCTTGGACCTAGAAAATTTCTCATTTTCATCTTCATTCT
>SNQJ01S0078484.1:14072-34083 GCA_010110895.2 Picea sitchensis
CCCCATCCCCCCCTCCTCCCTCCAAAGGATACACCTTGAGGTCCAAAGAAAAACCTAAGGATTTTTCCCCTCCAAAAGGAGGCTTAGCTTTAGATGAACCTCAATCATATATTGTTGGAAGAAAGTCACACATATCGAAAGTGAAAGAATTGGCAGTAGCTGGAATAAAAAAATCCATGCATACCACCATCACCAGGGCCCTTAGACCGGGGAAACCCCTCCCCTCTTTGAAAAAATGATCCTTCTCTCATACAATGCAAGAGGGATTGGGAGCCCTAAAACATAATTACCCTCAAAATGTTGGTCCTAAGACTTAGTCTAAATGTTCTTTTGTTACAAAAGACGATGTGTAAAGGGGAAGTAGCTATAAACACTATATGCCCCTAGTTAAAAGAATGGGCCTTTAGTGAGATCAACACTAACAGACAGTCTTGTGGACTTTTGATAGGTTGGAGTCCAGATTTTAAAGCCATATCTTCGTCCTCTTCAACTTCCACTATTTCTATAAAATTAAAACATAAAGATGATGACTATGCCTTCTTTGTCATCAATGTATATGATCCTTATACGAATAGAATTCCCTTTTGGGGAAATCTGAAATCTGTAGGATTTTTTAATGACCGTTTAATGGTCATTGGAGGAGATCTAAACTTCACTCTCTCATTGAGATAAGTCTGGGGCCCCTGTCCAAAATAGGATCGACAACATGTTTTTTTTCTATCCTTTCTCGAATCGTTAAATCTAACGGACCTAGAACCTGTAAATATCTCTCCTACTTGGAAACTTCTGAATAGGGAGAGATGAAGTTGAAAAAAGACTCGATAGATTCTTGGTCTCTGAAAATTTCTCTATAGAAGGGCCTTATATTCATCTCAAAATTAGAATATGGAAGGAGATCAGACCACCACCCCATCTCTCTGAGATGGAGCCCCATCCCTGCGACCCCTCCTGTGCCGTTAAAAATTAATAAAGTTTGGTTTGATGATATGAAATTTCAAAACATAGTCTTGTCCTCTTGGAAGAAGCTACAAGTTGACAGTAATGAGCCACTATTGATTCAATTTGAGAATGAATTGGAGAACACCAAATCTGCTATAAAGAAATGGATTCCAATATGGAAAGACAAGAAGAAAGAGGAGATTTTTGAGATTGAAAATGATCTCTCCAAAATTGGCACTAGATTAGATAGGGAATCCATTAACCCGACTCTCCTGGAAGAGCTAAGACACTTTGAGACTAAACAGAATGACTGGTTAAAACACGAATAAGAGGAATGGAGACTAAAAATCTGAGCTCTGTGGATAAAAGCAGGGGATAAAAATACAAAATTTTTCCATAACTTTTCCAACCAAAGATGGAACCAAAACACAATATGGGAGCTCAACATTGAAGAAGGAAACCGAGTTATCTCCTTTCTGGAAAAATTAGAGGTGGGGGCCCGTCATTTTGAATCCCTCTTCTCGACCCTGGAAGGCTTCCCCATCCAAGAAATCCTCCAGGTAGTGCAAAGTTACAACCTTTATTCTCTAAGGAAATGAACCCTTCTAAAATAAGTCTCATTCGAAGAGGTAAAAGAAACCCTCTTCTCAATGAAAAGTGGTAAAATTCTAGCACCAAACGACTTCCCAGTGCAAATTTTCAAACTTTTTTATGACCGCTTTAAGGAAGACTTACTCCTCATGATAAAAAAATTCACAAACTTCCAGACAAATTTACAGCCCTATTAATACAACCTTCATGTGTCTTATCCCGAAAAAGAACAATGCTAAAATGATTGAGTACTATCGCCCTATCTCCTACTGCAATGTGGCGTACAAGATAATTACAAAAATTATTGCATGCAAATTAAGACCTATCCTCAGTAAGGTGATAGGTCATGAATAGTTTGTTTTTTTACAAAATAGACAAATTCACGGCACAGTGGCATTATCAAAAGAGTCCCTACATTCAGTTAAAAAAAATAAACTTAAATATTCCTTCTTAGGGCTGGACCTATCGAAATCTTATGATAGCATAAATTGGACCTTCCTACAACTAGTCCTCATCGATTTAGTCATGAATCTCAAAATGGTAAACTGGATCATGGGTAGCCTCACTAGTGCCTCTCTTGTGGTCTTGATGAACGAATCTCCCTCACGTTTCTTCAGAGCCTCCATAGGCCTCTGCCAAGGATATCCTCTTTCCCCTTTCCTATTTTTAATCATCGCAGAAGCCTTCAACAGGTTACTTAAAGAGGATAGACACAAAGGAGAATTAAGAGGCTTAAAAGTGATGGAAACAAAATCTATCTCTCATATTCTCTTCGTTGACAAAATCTAGGTAAGTATCTATCACTCTCTGAGAGATGTGTCTTCCCTAAAAAAAACCTTATATTTTTTTTGTAAGGCAACAAGCATGAAGATTAACCTGGAAAAATCTTGCTTACTAACGAGTATCTGTTCGGGGGCCGAAATAACTTTATTTATTCGACTCTTTCCTATCCAATACACCCCTATGGAGGAGGGAGTAAAATACTTATGCTTCCACATAAATCCTGACAACTACTAGAAATCAGACTGGGCCTAACTTATTCGTAAGGAAAAAGCAGGACCAATTTTACTAAAGTCGATACTGGAAGGAGTCTCGATGTATTGGAACTCAATAACAACCATCCCAAAGGGAATCTTGGACAAAATAAAAAAATATCAATAGCCACCTCCTATGGGACTACAACAATGTTATAAGGGATTTATATCTAGCGAAGTGGTCCTCAATAGCACCCCTAAGGCCTCTGGAAGTTGGGGCATAAAAGATATCCATCTGTTTTTGAGAACTTTGGACGGAAGGAACCTTTGGAGGCTTGTGATGGGGAAATTTCTCTAGACTAAAGTGATGTTGTCTAAATATTTTCCCATCTTATCAGTCATTTAATGGTTCAGGCTTCTGAACAATTCTTCTCTTGGATCCATCGTGTGGAAGGCTCTGGTCGAAGCCTTCTCATTGGTAGGAGAACGGGTGGCCTGGAAAATAGGTGATGGGAAAAAATTCAGGGTGGGAGAGGACCCTTGGTTGGGAGCAGGAAAAGCCTTTAGACTCTCTCTGCTAGTCATCCATTCCTTAAGAAAAAAAACATGATTTCTCTACATGACGCATGTATTGGTTTCCCCCAGCCTCAAGGCCGTGCTAATTGGAAAGACACATCTACCCTAGATCTCTCAGAAGCACTACATGATGAATGCAACTCTTATTTATCTCGACTTAGCAAAAACTGGGTTACCTTATCACAAGAAGTTGAGGATTCCTTATGTAATATTCCATATATAAAATAGTATGCAGAAAATAAATAATTATCTAGAAATAGTAGATAAACAATGATATAACTAGAACAACACCACAATAATACTAGAATAATACCAGAATAACACGAGGAAGAGAACTTTGATTACTAAGATGTTCACTTGCCTCTTCAAGGGGGCAACCTCCAACAGAGAAAATCTCTATTACAATAATATCCAAGACAAAACTTATCATACCATCTACTCCTATTTATACTAAATATGTCTATCCAAAAGAACAATATAGAGGAAGATCCTTCTAGAAGCAGAAGATTCTATTAGTTCTTGTTACATTTGACTTATTCTTCCTTATTGCTAGGCCTTATTAATATTGGCCTTTATTACATGGAAATATATTATTCTACTTACGTGAGGGGTTAGGTCCCTAACATGTCCTCCCCCTTAAAAACAACCTTGTCCTCAAGGCTTGAGATGATGAAATTGATATAGAATGGTAGCAGGTTCCCAAGTGGCATATGTTGGAGTTGTATCTTTCCACTGGACTAACACTTCCTTAATGGTGCGTTGATGCAAACGATCCTCACGTTGGTCCAAAACTGGTTGTGGCTATATCCAAATGGAGCCTTCTTCATCCAACTTGGGAAGGTTGGTTTGAGTTTGGCACTTAGTTCCAATCACTTTATTTAAGAAGGATACATGAAAAACAGGATGGATCTTAGAATGACTGGGAAAATCTAACTGATAGGCCACATGTCCCACACGCTTAAGAATAGTATAAGGACCATAAAATTTGGGTGCCAGTTTCTGAAAATGATCAACCTTGAGGGAATTTTTCTTATAAGGTTGTAGTCAAAGAAACACCTTATCTCCTTCAACAAATTGACATTCAGAGCGACCTTGATCTACTTGTTGCTTCATGCGATTCTGGGACATGATCAAATTCTCTTTGAGGGTACGAAGAATAGCCTCTTGAACTGTAAGTGTTTGGTCAACCGTCTGGACCTTCAAGACACCTGGAAAGTATGAGAGAATTGAAGGTGGATTTTTTCCATATATTGCTTCAAAACAATTCATGCGGGTTGTTGTATGGTAAGAAGTGTTGTACCACCATTCAACTAGTGGTAACCATTGAGCCCATTGATTTTGTCATTCTAATGCAAAACACCTCAAATATGTTTCCAAACACTTGTTGACAACTTCAGTTTGACCATCAGTCTAGGGATGATAAGTTGTGTTGAGATGCAATTGGGTGCCTTATAGCTTGAACATTTCTTTCCAAAAACTATTGGTGAAAGTGGGGTCATGATCAGAAACAATAGAATGAGGCATGCCATGAAGCTTGAAGACCTGATCCATGAAAATTTGAGCCACAGTGGAGGTTGTAAATGGGTGTTGAAGAGCACGGAAATGAGAATACTTGGAAAGACGATCAACTACCACCATGATGATTGATTTATTTCTCAATTTAGGTAAGCCTACAATAAAATCCATAGAGATATCCCTCCAAATATCCAGTGGAATTGAAAGCGGTTGTAGTGTGTCAGGAGCTTTGACTATTTCTCCCTTGTTGCGTTGACAAACATCACATTATTCCACAAATTTGTGAACGTCCTGTTTCATACCATCCCAGAAAAAAGAACATTTGACCCAGTCATAGGTTTTGGTAAACCCTGAGTGCCCAGCAGTGGGTATAGCATGAAGCCTAGAAAGTACCATGGATTTAAGTTTTGATTGTTTACTTAAATACAAACGACCTTTGTATAGAAGTTCATCATTGTGCCAAGAGTACCCTGGGGAAAAGGGAGAATTGACCTGCAATTTTTGTATCAGATGTGAAATTTTGGGACTGTGTAGCCATTCCTAGCGAACATCTTGGAGCCAATCTGGTACAATGAAGGAGAGGGGAGAAATGGACCCTTCATCTTCATATTTTCTAGAAAATGCAGCAGCAACCACATTGTCTTTTACTTTCTTGTAAATGATCTCATAATCATATCCAAAGAGATTAGTCACCCATTTTTGTTGCTATGGGGAGGAAATTCATTGTTCCAGAAAACACTTGAGGCTTTATTGATCTGTCTTAATTTGGAAGCACTTCCACAATAGATAAGGGCATCAAAGATCCACTGCATGAAGAATAGATAACATTTCCTTTTAATAGATTGATTTGCCCAAATTTTGCTCGGACAGTTGTTTGTTGGTAAAGACCAAAGGTTGACCCTATTGCATAAGCACTGCTCCAATTCCTTTCCCATAAGCATCACATTCTAGGACAAAGGTCTTTTTGAAATCAATAAGGGTCAGGACTAGAGTGGTGCACATGGCCATCTTCAAGGTTTGAAAGGCCTGAGAAGTTGTGAGAGTCCAAGTGAAAGAGGTCTTTTTAAGGAGTGAAATGAGAGGGGCCACAATATTTCAATAATTCTTAACAAACTTGCAATAATAACCTGTTAAACCCAAAAATCAAATAAATATTTTGAGAGTCTTTGGGTGAGGTCAATCTTGCATAGCTTCAATCTTTTTAGGATCCACCCTGACACCATCATTTCCAACAAGATGACCCAAGTACTCGAATTCTAAGGTGCCAAACGCACATTTAGATTGTTTGAGGAAACGTTGGTGCTGAGAGAGTATATGGAGAACACGATCCACATGAAAAATATGGGTTGTGCAAGTTTTACTATAGATGAGGATATCATCAAATAAAACTAAGACAAAATGACGAAGAAAAGGACAAAAGACATTATTCATGAGGCTCTGGAAAGTGGATGGAGCATTACATAAGCCAAAGGGCATGACAAAAAACTCATAGTGGCCCTCATGAGTTTTAAATGAAGTCTTAGGAATGTCTGCCCCGTTCATACATATCTGGTGGTAGCCAGAACAAAGATCAATTTTAGTAAAGAATTGGGCACCACTCAATTCATCCAAGAGGTCATCAATGACAGGAATGGGCAATTTTTATTTAATGGTGAGTTTGTTAAGGGCGCGTAAGTCAGGACACATGCACCAAGAACCTTTTTTATTAAGGACCATGAACACAGGAGAAGATTAGGGGATTGTACTGGGATAGATAACACATGTGTTGAGAATTTCTTGAACAATTTTCTCATTTTCATTTTTTGGGAAAAGGGATGACAATAGAGATGGATATTGGGAGGAAGGTTGTCAGGGACAAGGGGAATGGAATGATCATGAACACCATGGGAAGGAAGGAGTCTGTGGGGAGTGGAAAAAACAACTTGATGTTTAGAGAGGTTGGATTGGAGGTCCTGCAACACAGATGGTGTCTTAGTGGCTTGAATGGCATGGAGTTGTGCAATAATCAACATCTTTTCCATGCGATGGGAACTGATGATCTCCTGGGAACCGACCGTGATGACTTGGAACTTATATTGTTGGCTCTCCTGGTCGAATTGCATGTTTAATTCCTTAAAATCCATGAGAATGGGACCCAAAGTCCTCAGTCATTCTACACCCAACACAATGTCACAACTTCCCATGTCGATAACAAAGATATGAGATTTCATGTGGTACTGAACAATTTGGAGATGCAAAATTTCACAACCCCCGCCACATTTCATGGACTCACCATTGGCAATCATGATTTTAAAACTATTTATGGCATGTATATAGAAATTAGTTTCTTGGGAAATGCAGTGACGAATAAAATTATGGGTGCTTCCACTATCAACAAGAATGATGACCTTCCTATGCTTAATGTAACCAATTAGCTTAAGGGTTTGGGGAGCATAGAAGCCATTGAGAGTATTCAGGGAAATGACTGGTTCGACTTCAGGAGGGTCAGAGGGAGGGGTCAGGTCAGTGGGTTCAAGTAACGTGGCCACAAGGGGAGCCTCAATATCGTCTTCTGAAACATCCTTCGAGATGGCCATAAAAATATTTTTTTCCTTACACTTGTGCCCAGGAAAATATTTGTCATCACAATTTTAACAAAGGCCTTTGAGTTCGCATTCAACCATTTTTTCCCTGGTCAATTTCGGGATCTTTAGTGGAGTAGAAGGAGGAGTGGGAGTGATTGGTTTAGTGCGAGGAATAAAGGAGGGTTTTCGGTTTTGAGAAGAGAGAACTTGTTGTGCTTCCTTATCTATTTTAGTAGCGTCCACCAAACTTTGAGGCCAAGCCATGAGGACATCAAAATGAATCTCATCCTTGAGGCCACTGATAAAACATTATCGGAAAAAATCATCAGACATGCCCTATGTACGGAAAGCTAATCGCTCAAAAGCGGCTATAAAGTCTTCCATTGTGCCAGATTGTTTCAAATTTTTAAAATGGCCTAAATGGCTGGTGTCAGTGTCAAAGTGTTCATAAAGCTCTACCAGAAATTATGTTCAAGCCACATACCCTTGACAGGCATTTTTTCTCCATTACCACCATTGCCAACATTCTTGATCTAGATGGAGAACACCATATTGAAGTTTGGCCAACTCATTTGTAATGCCATACAGAGAGAAACAATGTTCCATTTGAGTTACTGAGCCAGTGGGATCTAAGCCATCAAATTTGGTCACATCCACACGTGGAAGACATAGGTCACGCTGAAAGTGATGGGGCTGAAAATCCTGAGAATGAGAGGAAGTTTCAGCTTCGAGTTACAAAGGTGGGTCAGATGAGGGAAGATCTGCAGGTATATGCATCTTGGCACAGATCATCGTAATGAAGGAGGAAAACTGGGTATTGAAGGATTCAAGATGGGTAGCAAGGTCCTATTTGATGTCCTCCATTTTGGCGTCGATGGAGGAATGCATGTTTTTATTGATGGTGGAAAAATTGGCATTGAGTTGTCTCACTTCTTGTTGGGTTTCTGTGAAATTAGAGTACAAGGAATTGAAGCGAGCTTCCAATTCTTGGCTACGAGTGTGGGCCATGGTGAAGAGGGAAAACGACAAGGGGTGGGTGGGACCACACAGAAAACGAGTTATGGGTGAAGTGTATCATAATGATCAGAGTGATGAGGGGAATCCAATGGGGTAAAGCCCAAATAAGGGTGTTGGAAGGGGGTCGTGTCCAAGAGAAAAAATAAATTTGTTGAAAAATGATAGGTATGACTGTGATAAGGGCGAAGAGAGGAATCCAATGAGATAGGTCTCAAATAATGGTGCCAACAGTATCCAGAATTTTTTTTTTTACTCCTGCAGAGTTATACTCCGATCTGAAGAATATTACACTGACGAAATGCCCAAATGCTTAACAGGAAGAAATTTGTAGTAATTTCGCAACCCGAATGCAAGAGACATAGTTGTTGCGTTGCAATAGATCTTGTCTGTTCTATTTTTATTTCCGTCCCAAGGGTTAGGGTATTCAAGGGTTCTACAGAAAAGGGTACTCTTTGATATTACATACTTAAGATTCCATTGAGAACATAAGACTTAGAATTCAAGTAGAATTCGTCCTCTATCTTCCATGTTTATGTACATATAATTTTGCAATTGTGTGTTCTTATCTTCTTATCTTATATGTTTCTATACATTTGCATGGTCTTATATTCCATGTTTCTGTACATATATTTTTGCATATATTTTTGCATTTGCATGCTTAGAAATATGTGCATCTATTCAACACTTCTATGAATATAAATGCAGGCATCTATTTATTGCTAGAGTTCATTGAAGTGCATCATATTTTTTCTATACCTTTTCGGTTTAAAAACAGATAACAGAAAATTTTACATGGTTAAATGGTAACATTATATTTTCATGGTTTTTCAAAAGTCGGTTTACTAGATTGAAAAGCCTATAGATGTTTAGGCATAAAGTATCCTGAGTAGTAGGGCACTCTCACAAGTTGCTTAGAGGTCTTACATTTCCCACCGTGCCTAAGTTGCAGCAGCTAGAGATCCTATGATGTTCCAAGCAGAAATGATCATCAATGCTCATAAGTTGCTTACAAGTCTTACATTTCCCATCGATATTGAAAAAATTAACTCAAAATCTGAGCCCCATCCATGCGACCCCTCCATGGAGCCCCAGCCATGCGACCCCTCCCATGTCGTTAAAAATTAATAAATTTTGGTTCAATGATCCAAAATTTCAAAACATAGTTTTATCCTCCTGGAAGAAGCTACAAGTTGACATTAATGAGTCAATAATGATTTGATTCGAGAATAACTTGAAGAACACCAAATATTCTATAAACAAATGGATTCCAATATGGAAACACAAGAAGAAAAAGGAGATTTTTGAGATTGAAAACGATCTCTCCAAATTGGCACTAGACTAGATAGGGAATCCCTTAGCCCAACTCTCTTGGAAGAGCTAAGACACTTGGAGACTAAATGAAATGAGTGGTTAAAACATGAACAAGAGGAATGGAGAAAAAAATCCGAGCTCTGTGGATAAAAGCAGGGGATAACAATACAAAATTTTTCCATAACTTTGCCAACCAAAGATGGAATCAAAACACAATATGGGATCTCAAGACTGAAGAAGGAAATTGAGTTAGCTCCTTTCTGGAAAAAGTAGAGGTGGGGGCCCATCATTTTGAATCCCTCTTCTCAGCCCTGAAAGGCTACCCCATCTAAGAAATCCTCCAGGTAGTGGCAAATTTCCATCCTTTATTCTCTAAGGAAATGAACCTCTCCCTTCTAAAAGAAGTCTGAGCCGAAGAGGTAGAAGAAACTGACCTCTTCTAAATGCAAAGTGGTAAAAGTCTAGGGCTGGACAACTTCCCAGTGGAATTTTTCAAATTTTTTTATTACCGCTTTAAGGAAGACTTACTCCTCATGATCAAAAAGTCACAATCTTCTGGCTGAATTTACAGCCCACTTAATACAACCTTCTTGTGTCTTATACTGGAAAAATAGAATGTTGAAATGATTGAGGACTATCGCCCTATCTCCTGCTGCAATGTGGCGTACAAGATAATTACAAAAATTATTGCATGCAAATTAAGACCTGTCCTCAGTAAGGTGATAGGTGATGAATAGTTTGGTTTTTTACAAAATAGACAAATTCACGACGCAGTGGCATTAGCACAAGATTTCCTACATTCAGTTAAAAAAAAGAAACTTAAACCTTCCTTCTTCAAGATGGACCTATCGAAAGCTTATGATTGTGTAAATTGAACCTTCCTACAACTAGTCCTCATCGAAATAGGCATGAATCTCAAAATGGTAAACTTGATCATGGGTAGCCTCACTAGTTCCTCTTTTTTGTTCTTGATGAATGAATATCCCTCATGTTTCTTCAAAGCCTCCAGAGGCCTCTACCAGTTCTATCCTCTTTCCCCTTTCCTATTCCTAATCATCGCAGAAGCCTTCAACATGTTGCTCAAAGAGGATAGACATGAAAGACAGTTAAGAGGCTTAAAAGTGATGGAAACAAAATCTATCTCTCATCTTCTCTTCATCGACAACATATTGGTAAGTATCTATGGCTCTCTGAGTGATGTGTATTCCCTAAAAAAAACCTTAGATTTGTTTTGTAAGGAAACAAGCATGAATATTAACTTGGAAAAATCTTACTTATTAACCAGTCTACGTTCGGGGGGCGAAATAACTTCCTTTCTTCGACTATTTCCTATCCAATACACCCCTATGGAAGATGGGGTAAAATACTTAGGCTTCCATATAAATCCTCACAACTACAAGCAATCAGACTGGGCCTAGCTTATTCGTAAGGTGGAAGAAAGAATTGACTCTTGGGTTTTCAGAACTCTCTCCCATGGAAGAAAACTAGTTTTACTAAAGTCAGTACTGGAAGGAGTCTCGATGTACTGGACCTCAATAACAGCCATCCCAAAGGGAATATTAGACAAAATAAAAAAATCTCAGTAGCCACTTCCGATGTGACAAAAACAATGTTATAGGGGATTTACATCTAGCAAAGTGGTCCTCAATAGCATCCCCTAAAGCCTCTGATGGTTGGGGCATAAAGAATATCCATATGCTTGTGAGAGATTTGGCCGGAAGGAACCTTTGGAGGGTCATGATGGGGAACTCGCTCTGAACTAAAGTGATGCAGTCCAGAAATTTTCCCAACTTATCAGTCATCGAATGGTTCAGGCTTCCAAAAATTTCTTCTCTTTGATCCATCATGTGGAAGGATCTAGTTGAAGCCTTCGCACTGGTACGAGAATGGGTGGCCTGGAAAATAGGCGACGGGAAAAAATTTAGGGTGGGAGAAAACCCCTCGTTGGGAGCACGAAACTCTTTTAGACTCTGTTTATCGATCATTCATTCCTTAAGAACAAAAAACATTCTTTCTCTACATGATGCATGTATTGGTTTCCCCCATCATCAAGGTCATGCTGGTTGGAAAGACGTGTCTACCCTAGAGCTCTCGAAATCCACTTGTCCCACACACTTGAGAACGGTACAAGGACCATAAAATTTGGGTGCCATTTTCTAACAATGGTCAGCCTCCAGGGAATTTTTGTTATAAGGTTAAAGTCGAAGAAACACTTGATCTCCTTCTACAAATTAACATTCAGAGCGACCTTGATCTGGCAATTGCTTCATGTGATTCTGGGACATGATCAAATTCTCTTTGAGGGTACAGAGAATAGCCTCTCAAACTGTAAGAGTTTGGTCAACCTCCTGGACCTTCGAAATACCTGGCAAGTATGAGAGAACTAAAGGTGGCTTTTGTCCATATATTGCTTCAAAAGGAGTCATGCGGTTAGTTGTATGGTAAGCAGTGTTGTACCACCATTCAACTAGTGGTAACCATTGAGCCCCTTGATTTTGTTGTTCTAATGAAAAACACCTCAAATATGTTTCCAACACTTGTTGACAACTTCAATTTGATCATTAGTCTAGGGATGATAAGTTGTGTTGAGATGCAATTGGGTGCCTTGTAGCTTGAACAGTTCTTGTTAAAAATTGCTGGTGAAAGCGGGGTCGCGATCGAAAAAAATAGAATGAGGCATGCCATGAATCTTGAAGACTTGATCCATGAAAATTTGATCCACAATGGAGGTTTTAAATGGGTGTTGAAGAGCACAAAAATGAGCATATTTGGAAAGACGATCAACTACCATCATGATGACTGATTTATTGCCCGATTTAGGTAATCCTACAATACAATCCATAGAGATAAACCTCCAAATATACCATGGAATCGAAAGAGGTTGTAGTGTGCCAGGAGCTTTGACTATTTCTCCCTTGTTGTGTTGATAAACATCACATTCTTCCACAAAATTGTGAACGTATTGTTTCATACCATCCCAGAAAAAAGAATGTTTGACCGGGTCATAGGTTTTTGTAAACCCTGAATGCCTAGTGGTGGGTGTAGCATGAAGCTCAGAAAGTACCATGGATTTAATTTTTGACTATTTACTTAAATACAAATCGCCTTTGTATAGAATCTCATCATTGTGCCAAGAGTGCACTGGGGAAATATGAGAATTGGCCTACAATTTTTGTATCAGATGTGAAATTTTGGGATCGTGTAGCCATTTGTGGCGAACAGCTTGGATCCAATCTCATACAATGAAGGAGAGGGAAAAAAGGGACCCTTCATCTTCATATTTTCTGGAAAGTGCATCGGCAACCGCATTGTATTTTTATTTCTTGTAAATGATATCATAATCATATCCAAAGAGATTAGTCACCCATTTTTGTTTCTCTAGGGAGGAAAGTCGTTGTTCAAGAAAATACTTGAGGCTTTGATGGTCCGTCTTAAATTGGAAGCACTTCCCCAATAGATAAGGGTGCCAAAGATCCACTGCATGCAGAATAGCCAACATTTCCTTTTCATAGATTGATTTTCACAAATTTCCTCAGACAATTATTTGTTGGTAAAGTCCAAAGGCTAACCCTCTTGCATAAGGACTGCTCCAATTCCTTTCCCGCTCCAATTCCTTTCCCAGAAGCATCACATTCTAGGAAAAAGGTATTTTTGAAATTAGAGAGGGCCAGGACTGGAGTGGTGCACATGGTCGTCTTCAAGGTTTGAGAGGCCTGAGAAGCTATGGGAGTCCAAGTGAAAGAGTTATTTTTAAGGAGAGCCGTGAGAGGGGCCACAATCTTTCCATAATTCTTAAAAAAATTGTGATAATACCCTGTTAAACCCATAAATCCACGCAAGCTTTTGAGATTCTTTGGGTGAGGCCAATCCCAAATAGCTTCAATATTTTTAGGATCCACCCTGACACCGGCATTGCCAACAAGATTGATGTAGGAGCATCCTTTCCACTTCATCAATGCGGCAACATTCCAGCACATCAAAGCGCATTCAAGGAAGGGAGAGGCGCAACCCTCCCTTTTAAATGTAAATTTAATGCAATTAAATGATGTAAGGCTTGAGCAGAGCCAACTCATTCTTTTGTACATGAAGTAGTTAGAGTCACCTTTAATGGCCAGTTATAGGTTGATCTAATCTGATTCGGACTAGATGTTCATTCAATGTAATTAGCCTCAGTAGATAGGAGTTTTATTGGTGATTAGACACCACTAGAGTAGTTTGGAGGGAAAGACTCAATGAGTCTCATCTTGTATAAAGCATTGTAACGTATGCCTAGTAGAGGCTGCTAGTTGATAGAAAATCATTGTAAGACAAGGAGAGAGAGTCGATACTTTGTTGCAGTCCGAGCCTACACACATTGTAAAGAGACATTCATATTAATACAAAGAGAAGTTTTTCCTGCATATGATTATGTTTATGTTTCCCTATGTTTTATTAATGTTATCTGTGTGTTTATGAATGCATGTTGTAGATGTATATGATAGGTTACATCTGCAGCATTAATATAGAATTATCTATATGTGATTTGTTTTATTTGTTTTGGGTTCTTTTAGGCTAAATGCAAGGATTGCATGACATATTGTTGAGAACTCCGTGAGACAATGCAAGGAGTGAGTATTTGAACTCAGCTTCGAGTTCAGAGGAGAACGTGTCAGGAGGGAACACCAGGATAGTCTCAGACTCAAAGAGGAGCCTCAAGGTTACTAAGCACCTTTGAGGAGAAACTGTGCAGAGAAGGCACAGAAAACAGAGTTGCTGGAAAACTCTATAGAGCTCTGCCAAGAGGGCATCGAGCAGGTGCAAGTGTGCACAAGATAATTCTCTACCAGTTCGAAGAGAAGAGTGTCAAGGAGAAGACACCACAGAGTTGTTGAATACTTTGTAGGATCAGCAAGGAGTGCTTTGAGTAGGTGAAAAGAGTGCACAAAACCAACACGTTCTGAAGTGTTGGAGGAAATTGAGGAGACCCAAAGTTACCGAACACTCTGAGGGAGAGGCTCTCCAAGGAGTGCATTGAGGAGGCACAAGGTGTGTGCAGGAAGATATTCTAAAAAATCTTCTAATTATGAAGTCGTCTAAAATCTCAGTCGAGCGCAGGGAGTGCATAGAGGTGTGAACTTACTACAAGTTCAGAAGCTCAGGAGGATGAGCGCAGAGCGTGCTAGGAGGGCACCAGAAATATTTTAAGGAAGAAGAAGGGTCAAGACCCTTAGGAGACTAACCAATCTCGAAATCTCAAGAGAGTTAGCAGAAGTGTGTGCCAAAGCAAGGTCAAATTACATTGGTGAAATCTCAAGGAGGGATAGCGTTCCCAAAAGCCAATTCGAGACCCAGCAATCGGGCTTGTAAGAGGATTAAAGGCCACAACCTTTGACATTTACAAATTATTCCAATTTGGGATAAATCAGAAGCTCGGGAAGAGGAGCTATAACATCCATTGGATACAGCTACAGGAAAAGATTTGGGTCATTAAATCCCACGTCCAAACATCAAAAGGAGTGCGCAGAGGAGGAACATATCCCAACCATTGGATGTAAGCACGGAGGACCAACAACCATCAAATCTAGGTAAGTGCACAAACTTTAATCCTTTTACTGCACAGGAGAGCGGACTCGCAGAAGTTTTGAAATATCGAATTGGATAGGAACCAAACATCATCCAAAATGAAATGTGGTGAAATATCTGGAGATTTGTCTGTTTCAGGGGAAAAGCACTTTGAGAAAAGAGAGATTGGAGTGTGCAAAACTCTCGAACTCCCGAAGTAGCAGGGCATATCCTGGTCATTGATCGTCAGGAAGATACATGGCAGTGGATTATAAAGTCTAGGAGGTAGAGCTTTGGAATAATTGTGTGGAGAAAAGGTGATTTATGCCAAAGTCCCAAAGTGGAAAAGTAAATCTAGACCAGAGAGTTCTTGTGGATTCATCGGATAGGTTTTTTTATTTTCAACGTTTCGGACCAAACTAGTGTGGTCCATCATCAAGAAAGCGTTTGTCAGGACAAACGATTTCCTGATGATGGACCACACTAGTTTGGTCCGAAACTTCGAAAATCAAAAAACCTATGCGATGAATCCACAAGAACTCTCTAAACAAAACAATGGTCGCAAAAGTCTTAGAACAGAAATAAATCTAGACCGTCGGATCTAGAAGGGTACGTTGCATAGATACGCATACTTCGGAGGAAAACAGAGTAGTAAAGAGAAAACTCTCGAAGCCTGAATTTCTAAAGTAAATCATGGTCGTCGATCTGAGAGGGACACATGTTATCAGATCGTGGATTTTGGAATCACATACTTTGAAGGAAAATAAAGGAGGGGGTGGAGTTGTTGACCAAAAGTCGTCAAAGCTCCAAAGGTAAGAAGCTAAATCCTAGCCATCAATTTCTTAGACACATGGCGTCAGATATATCACTTTGGTGATAGAGTACTTCGGGGAAAACAAAGAGTAAAATATTGAAGGTCGAAAGTCTCAAAAGCCAAAATCAAGAGGATTCGTTGATGAACGGAGGGACACGTGGAGACTCGAGAGTGGAGATTTACTTCGATGGTCGTACACTTCGGAGGATTTGCATAGTGTTGTTTCGGAATTCGCCAAAGAATCGGAGCTTGAAGTCACTGTGGACCATTGATCTCAGAGAATTTTGGGTCGTTGATAAGAAAAGGGGACACATGGAGAACAAAATTTTGCTCCATTGAAAATCCACTTCGGGGGATTTTTCGAGTGTGCATACGGTTTCGATCGAAGCTCGAATTGCCGAAGGAATCAGGAGTTGTTGATCCAGAAGGACACGTGGCACTTGATCTATAGCTCTGGGTACGGAATACTTCAGGGAAAAAAAAGACTTTGGAATGTTTGGAACTCCCGAAGATGAAGTTTCGAAGTGGATCACAGTCGTTGGTCGTTGGGTGTTGGTAAGTTCGTCGGTTCAAGGTTCAGGTAAAAAGGATTCAGCTGCAGTTGAAATGACTGAAGCCCAAAATTTCGAAGCACCTTAGGGTTTATCCCCAGTTCACAACCCAAGGTCATATGAGGAGAGGGGCCTAACAGAAGGAGCTAACACCCACCAATTTAAAATTGCAAAAAGGGAACAGGGGCTTAGCAGGAGCCCGCGGGTTTTCATAGAACCTGCGCCTTAGGAGAAAAGGGGCCCATGTAACTTGATTTGGGTTCCAAAAAGGGGCCCGAAGAGATAATTTAGCTCAGTATTTTGAATGATCCTAGACCGGGAGGTCGCAAATCCCTTAGGAGAGAAGGGGGTTGCATCAAGTGGTATCATATCCTAGGAAAAGGTTATTTTTTATACCATCAAGTGGCATCAAAGAGCATAATTTAGGTTCTGTAAGCAACATCAGTGAGTAGACATCCAGGTGGGATGCAAGGGAAATATGGAAGTGCTCTCAGTTGCAGGATAACCAGCAAACTTTCCAAGAGGACAGGTAGAGGAGGAAAATTGCTACTAAATGCCATAGAAGAGGTCAAGACATGGAGCACCAGCAGAAAATAAAAGTAGAGATGGATAAAGAGCTCAGTGAAATCAGAAAATAAATGGAGAAGCTGACATTGAAGATGCAACAAGAGGCAGAGGTACACTAGAGGTATGAATGGCCCATGAAGAAGAGAGAAAAGTGGCATGTTGAGAAGTTGTTGGCGAGAAGGCAACAACAATAGTTGAGAAGGTGGTTGAGGGAAGTTGAAAACCTCAGTGACACAGAGAAAGTGGTTTACATTTTTGAACCTGAGAGTGTAGAGAGCCTCAGTGATGAGGGAGAGAAGAGATCAGTAGTTGATCTCATAGACTGCCAGGAGGGTAGAGGAGAAAACCCAGATTTCCAGGTGTGCAAGGGAGAAGAGATGAAATCAGAGGTGAGTTCAGATCAACAAGGAGTACTAGTGGAGGAGGATCAAAGGAGCATTTTGATCATTGGGGGAATTCATATATTCCTGCAGATTAGCCCATCAGAGGCCAGTGCACAAAGTTCAGGTGTAGCAGAACAACAACCAATTGTGACTGTCATGAAGGAGACGGAGCAGATGTTGATATCTTCCCCAGCAAAAAAAGAGGATCATACAGTTAAGATGTTCACTCCATGGGAGAAGGAGTTGGAGATGTTGGAGGAATGGTTGAACAATCAAGAACCAGAAGATGGTTGCCAGGAGCCAGTCATGCCATATGGAGAAAAATTCTAGCCTCGGGAGCAGTTGGAGCAAGCTGGAGTGGAACCATCACAAGAGGAGATAGCAGAAGTCAATATGTCAGAGGATATAGCTGAACAGAATTTTAGTGAGGAGACTGCAGAATCGAAGCATGCAGTGGAGTGGCAACATAATTCCATAGGAGAAGGAGACAGCATGGGAGATGAAGTTGATCTACCCTTAGATCAACATGAAGAAGTGCAGCAGAGTAGACTGCATAAGGAAAGCAAGCTAATGAACAAGCTAGACAGAGAGATAGAGGAGATAAGGAGGTTGTTGTTGAGGTCAGTAGAGGAAGTTGTCAGCAAGGAGAGGCTGAATAGAGGAAAGCCTACCACAGCAGTAGGGAAGTAGCATCAACATATCAGAGGATAAATTGGACAACTCCAAGGGAGAGTTTGGGATCCAGGTTGTTAAGAACTAAAAGACTGAATACAAAATGTCACAATAGATCCAAAGATATTTGAATATAATCGCCACACAAGATATATGAAACCATATAGAAAAACACCACTTTATTATATCAAACCCTTGAGGTAGGGCAACACCATACAATGGATCCTATTATGGAAGGGATCTTCTCATGTCCATTTGTCTCTTTGATGGGGCATCCTCCTATTGACCTATAGCTCCAAACACAATACTTATCTTCATGTCCTATTACATTGCTTGAACCCCTTTATATAGTCCTACCATCACATAAGAACATTCTAGAGGAGGAATCTTCTAGACGTAGAACCTTCTAAGAAGTCCTCTTATATTTATTATATTTAACTGCCCATTTATTATATCTAACTACCATAGTGGGCCTTATTTAATAATATAGTAGACATATTCCACCTTACATTGAATGGCCTCCACTATTATCACTATGGGCCCTTTGGGCCTCCTCACTACCTCTCTAGCTACCTTACATTCCATCCCCCTTATGAAAGCGTTGTCCTCAACACTTGATGTACAACCATATACCAGGGTCCCATGGATAAGTGTAGAACATAGTGTTGAAGTAGACTACAAAACCAGGGTCCCATGGATAAGTGTGAACCATAGTGATGAAGTAGACTAGAGAACTAGGGTCCCATTGAGAAATTAAATCCACCATGTTGAAGTAGTCCAACCGCCATTGTAAACCAGAGTCCCATGTCCAAGTGCTCATGTGAACTCCACACGGAAGATATTGACACCCAATAACAAACTGAAAATGATTCTCCCAATACTGACACCTATCATGTGGATCCAAATAAGAATATCCATCCACATAGTGGGAAAGGGTCAAAGCTGAATCTGGAAGGAAAAATACCATTGTAGAATATGCAAGTTGAATGTTGGTAATCATAACTAGATCCTGATGTGGGACATTCATGTTCTCTACATAAGGTGGAGTAGAGTCATCAAATAAAATATGGAAGTGGTTGTCATCCCAGAAATGACAACTATCCATATACCAATCATCGCAATTGGCCTCAAAATCATACCAAGAATATATTTCTTGATTATATTCATCCCTAATGTCTTCCATAAGAAATATCTCATGCATGTTATCCAATGAATCTTGAATACTACGAAAACTGTCATTGAGGTTGTCTGCGAGGCCATCTATAAATTTATCCAATCTATCATTCAATGTGTCATACAATTGAGATTTGAATGCTTCAGTAATTTGTAGAATTTATTTGAGGGTTTGAGAGGAAATAGCCATCTAAGCAACCTATGAAAATTTATGAACTCTGCAGTCTCGTTGTCGTCACGAAAATGTCAAAAATAGAACAATAAATTACAGCAGAAAATCGCGGTTTTTTTCGGAAAAACCCTGAAAAACTGTTAAATTTAAAATGCTCATAACTTCACTTCCCATATTCCGTTTCGACTGATTTGTTTTTTTAAATTGGGTATTTTTCCAAGAGGAATTCAAATACCCAATTTGTTTTTCCAAATTCATATCGTAAAGCTTCAGATATGAACCTGAAGTGTGCCTCCCTCTTTTTCTTCCCTAGAAAATTTATGCAAAAAGAGAAAAAAATGTATTCCCTTCTTTGGCCAAGGAAAGTGCTTTGATACCAATTGTTAAGAACCAAAAGACTGAATTAAAAATATCACAATAAATCCAAAGATATCTTAATACAATCGCCACACAAGAAATATGAAACCATATAGAAAACCACTACTTCATTATATCAAACCCTTGAGGTAGGGAAACACCATACAATGGATCCTATTATGAAAGGGATCCTCTCTTGTTCACTTGCCTCTTCGAGGGGGCATCCTCCTATTGAGATACATCTCCAAACAAAATATTTATTTTCATGTCCCATTACATTGCTTGAACCCCTTT
>SNQJ01S0078484.1:41096-52851 GCA_010110895.2 Picea sitchensis
AGTCTTTGGCACTGAGTCTGCCAGATCTCGAGTGCGAAGGATGGCATCCTGCAAAGTGGGAGGCCTGTATGCCTTCACCCATCCTTTCAAAGGATCTGCGAGTCCTTCTGTGAATAGCATGATCATCCTGGGCTCTGATATATCTATCACTACCATGGCTACCCACTGAAACTCTGTGATGAACACCTCTGTTGTGCCAGTTTGTCTCAACTGGGCTAGACCCCCGAAGTGTATCTTGGGATCCTTCCTGTCAAACCTGTCCATGATCCTATCTGTAAAATACCTATAGGAGATTATGCGACTGTGACCCAATGTCACCAGTCCATGGTACCACCACTCGTGTGCCTCACCCTCCAAGTGTATGGTCGCAAAACCGATGGCCTCTGTCTCAGTCATCTGGTTGAGCTTGTAATACGTGTCTAGCTTCTGTACCCAAGCTATGGTGGTTTATTTGGACGATCTATTGAAAGAAGGGATGGTGATTTTCCTAACTTTTCAGATGAAATCGAGGTTATGCCCCTGCTGCTGTTGTGGTCCTCCCCTCTGCAGCTGTCTGGGGTGGTTCTTGAGTCTAAGTCCACAGTACTCGACTAAGGTCATGTTATGATGGAAGTCATGACCCAATGTTGTGTACTCCCTCCTATACTCTGCAATGTTGTCAGCATGAGTGGGTGGCCTCTGTGGTATTGGTAACGGTGTTGCTACCGGGGATGCCCTCTGGAAACTGCAAAACAAGGGTCTGGGAATCCTACTCGCAGAGGTGTATGTGCGAGAGGGTGACTGGGGTCTATTGCCTTCTCTCGAGTTCCCCTGTGATGCATGCGATACTTGTGTATCTGGGGTGCCCACTATAGCCAATCTATCAACCACCTGTGCCAAGGACTGAGACATGGTCCATTGACTAGCTAACATATCGTTGATAACCTGCATGAAAGCTTCCTCTGGATCTATGGGGGCCTTTCCACTGCCCTCTAGTCGCTCATATCCGTCTCCTAGCATCCTCTCTACCTCGCTCTTAGCCTCATGCTCTGCCCTTCTCTCTGCTTCTTTGTCTGCCTCTTCCTCTTCCTCTGAGCTAGGAGGAAAAAGGGGGAAAATCAGGCCTATGCCTTCTTTCCTGATGCTTATTGTAAGTGACATATTCTTCACCTACGTGTTCACGACCCTCTGGGTCTTTTGCTGCACTCATTGTCTTTAGTCACAGGCTGGCAGGACTAAAGCTCTGATACCACTATAATGTTCCTGGCTTGGCTAGTCTAGGAAACGTTGCTAATGTGTGTGTAGGATCAAAGGTTTACAACATACAAATGATCATACAAATAATAAACACAACAAAGGACTGCAAATTTTGTATTATGATATCTCTATGGACTACAAAATGGCCAAATGCAGCTGAATAACTGAGAATACTCGACTAGATCAACATACAAAGGATCTTAGTTGGAATATAAATAAGAAACTATGGCTGAATAAAATAACAACACTCGGTTATATCAAAAGACAAAAGAATCTTAGCCGGAATACAAATAAGCAACAAAAAGATAATACCCGAAATATGGGAGCACTGCGGAATCAATGAAGAATGATGGAAGACCTGGATGATATTCCCGGTGACTGGGGTGTGTCTTTCAACACCGAAATCAGCCAACTGGTGTCTTCCTCTTGAAATACACTGAACTATCTCTCCTGAGATGTGCCTCTTCTCCTCAATGACAAGTCATAATCTGCATAATGATGAATTAGGTCGTCGACCCTTCCTTTATTCCAAAACCCTAAATCATGCTAAAACCCTAATTCGTTGTTGACTTCCAAAACCCTAAATCACTGCTGAAACCCTAATTCACTGTTGACTTATATTTTTATCTCATAATGACTTAAAAGCGCTTTTAACCCTTTTTAGCTCAATGTCACTTTTTGAATATAACACTTGTGACTGGAGTGACCTCTAGTAACCCTGTTTACCCCTCTTTGGCCCTGGATATAGTCTAACAGGGCGGTTTAGACCATTAAGCCTCCTCTTTTGGAGCTCCTTTTTGGCAAGGGACATTACATTCTTGAACCCTAAAGGCACACTTGGAAGGATTTGCATAAATTTGTTTCTCTTCCAATAGTTGTAATAATCTATCAACATGTTTTACATGTTCTTCCCAAGATTTTTCTTAGATTAGTATGTCATCAAAAAATACTAACAAAATTTTTCTAAGGAAGGGCTTAAAAATATAATTAATCAAGCTTTGAAATGTTGAATGTGCATTGGTAAGTCCAAATGGCATAACCAATAACTAATAAGTACCTTCATGTGTTCTAAAATCTATTTTAGGAATTTCTTCCTACCACATTATTATTTGATGATATCCCAAACAAAAATCCATCTTAGTAAATAATTTTTGTCCATGCAATTCATCTAATAATTCATCAATGACAGGTATGAGAAACTTATATTTGATGGTCATTTTGTTGAGATGTCTATAATATGGACACATACACCATGAAACATCTTTTTTTGTAACCAACACCACTAGTGAAGAGAAATAACTTTGGCTAGGTTGAATGAGGTCAGCCTATAACATTTCCTAGATCATGTGCTCAATCTCACTCTTTTGTGAATATGAATACCTATAAGGCCTAATGTTAGGTGGTACACTTAGTAGTTGCAAATGAATATCATGGCCATGATCTCAATTAGGTGGAATACCCCCAATCATTTAACCAAATACCTTGGAATGATTGTTGATAACTATTTGGAGATTTGATGGAGAAACACATATAAATGTTTGAACATGAAGTGAGAAAAATTGTGCAATTACACCCCAGTGTCTATTTTTGAGCAATTTTTTCATGCTATTAGAGATTATCACTTTAGAGGGTCTCTCTTTTTGAAGACCTCTAAGCTCAATTTCGTTGCCATATGAGGAAAATATCATTAAAATATATTGAAAATTAAGGGCCACTATTACCAATGATTGTAACCATTGGACCCTTAATACAACATCGACACCACCCATTTGGATGACAATAATGTGGCTATCCAAAAAATAATCCCCCATGTTGAGCTTAATACTATGTAATTTCCCTGAGAAATTTATGGTACCTCCATCTGCAATCATTACTTGAAAATATGGTGTGGAATATACACAGATATTTAGATCCTTGTATACCTTGTAATTGATGAAATTATGGGTACCATAATCAATCAATATTGTTACCTTTTTATTTTTTATGTATCCTTGTAAATTGAGGGTTTGTGGAGTACTGATTCTGGCCAATGCATGACAAGATATTGTTGGAGTAGTCTCTTCTAGATCTGGATCTTGAGGCATTTCCAATTCCTTCTCTTGTTCCTCTTCACATTCTATGTAGAATAGTTTATTCTCACTGCATTTATGCCCCTTACTGTACTTGCTATCACAATTGAAACATAATAATTTTTCTCTTCTTTCATCCATTTGTTGAGGTGTTAACCTTGTTGGAGGTATGCTTGTCTCATGAACCCCAAAATGATCTTTTTTTTTTGTGTGTGCTCCAATGGCAGACTTGTGTGTAGCCTTATTTTTGTCTTGAATATGATGATAATATTACATATTTTCCATAATATTTGTAGGGTGTCTTAAGAAAATATCATGTTTAATGTTCTCTTTTAATTCACCTGTGTAATATTGCAACAATTTTTCATCACTCATGTCATCAACCCTTGTGGCCAATACCTGAAATTTTGAATTATAATATTCAATATCACCTGAGTTATTTATTCTTGTCAATTTATTGTAGTAGCCATGTTCCCAAACTTTCCCATATTGTGGTTTTAAGTTTCCTGTAAATAAACCCCAAGTATAATGATACAAAAGGGGGTTGCCTTTTCACTATCCATTGGTACCATTGATATGGTTCTATCTCAAAGTTCAAAGTTGCTACGTGAATCCTTTTTTTATCATCCATAATATTATGTACACAATATTTATCCATTTGGTTCACCGAGGTAAAGACCTATGTTCCATTAAACTTCTTTAATTCAATCTTGGGAAGGTTGAATTTAGGACCCCCACCATAATTAACTCCACTATTAGAGTTAAATCCACTTGAAAATTGCTTACTATTAGAAGGTTGTTCAACATGAATGCTATATTTATTTTCATGGGTTCCTAACATTTTGATATCTCCTTTAGGGAATCTTTCATCTAGAGCCTGAAATATTAGGGAAGACATGGAATTTTTTATTTCTTCTTTATTTTCATCCATCTTCTTATTTATCTTAATTTCCATTTCGTACATATTTCATTTTATCTTATTATCCATTTTTTTTTCCATTTAATACATATTTATTTTCATGGTTTCATCCATCTTATTTTCCATTTGTTCCCTATTTTCAATGATCATATTTTCCATCTCACGATAAATCTCTTTGATTTCATCTTCAGTCATGGTTGATATTTCTGGAGGTTTAGCTGGTGAAGTAAATTTTGGAGGAGCATTTGGAGACACGTAAGAACATAATAATTCTCCTCTTTTCCCTCTTTATTACAAATTTTGAATCACAAAAAATAGATCTTCCAAGAAAAAGTTATGCCAATTGTAAGTTACGTACCTTTTAAGCCCTTAATTTAGAGTATGCCCTCTTGACCGACCTTCCTTCTGATGTATTTTTTAAATTTCAACATTTCTATGTTTGAAATTTTGTCTTCTAGTACTATGATATGTACTCTCTTTAATTCCATAGTTCTAATCAAAATTTTATGTACCAAGTGGAAGTCAGGGTAACGTTCCCAAACCTTGCTGATTTTGGGCCTTTCATGGAGAGCAATCTTGTATAGAATTCCATGCACCCAATATTTGATATCTGATTTTGAAACTTGTACCAGAAATGCTATAGACTTTCCTATTTCTAATGTGATTGGTCTAACTGAAGAAGATATGATGATTTTACCCAGAACACATGTTTGAGATGAGTAATAGGACTAGTCATAAATCCTATCTTCCATAGGGTGTATTTCCAAAAGTGTAACAACCCAGAAGTTGGATTTTTTACCACAGATACCTTGATATGTCTTTTAAACAATCTCCATCTTTTGTTGTCTAAATCATACTGGAAAAAAATATAGTCAAAATTATAAGATGACTTGCTTGGAGAAGAAAAACACTAGGATCAATGCTCTCATACCAAATGTTATGATCCAATGCCTTAAAAATAATAAACAATCAATGAATTACAACCCACTTTGAGGGGGAAACCTCCTTTTACAATAAATCCAATTTTAGAATACAATATGAGATGAGATAAAATGATCCTAATACTAGGTCTCCTTGATATATATATGAAACAATGGGGTACAATTATGATGAAAGGGTTTAATGAAGGGTTCTAGCCAACCTATGCATATAACATTAGAATTGTAATAATTCAATATCTAGGGATTAATAAAGGGTTTTATAGATAACATGAGGCTTTTTCTAGGGATTAACATAATGGGTTGTGGGATATTGAGTTGTGAGTGGACTATTAGAGGCACCCTTCACTTGTGGATTTTTAGCCCCATCTAGGGGGTGACTTGCTTTTGAGATTTGGAAAAATAGGTCTATGATTGAGTGAAATGTCCTTCCCAAGCAACTAGTTACACAAATGTTTTAAAAAGATAAGTGTTTATCTATTTTCTGAGTTATGCCATGAGTTTAATTGTTGTGCTTAATTATGTGTATGTGACTGGTTTATTTTCTACTGTGAATGAGTTGAATAGTTTCATTCATGTTCATTTAGAATGTTGTAGATGAATTTGATTATGGGTATTTGAATCTAGTTAAAAATGTGTATAGATTGTAGATGGTAAGATACAAGAATTAATTAGTAGAAGAAAATTTCATTTTTATGTGTACTTCCATGTAGTAATGTTCCTTGGTTAAGTTGGGGGACGTTACAGATTGGTATCATAGCTCAAGGTTCAAATATGAGCTTGTATGGGCTAAGAGACAACATGAATTGAGCAAATTCATGGTTGCATATTTCATATTATGAAGAATTTGGGGAAAAATGGTAAACCAAAGTGAAATCCCCAAATTATGAGTAAATTTTGAGTTTAAGTGCTTTATAGTAGTTGAAGAAGGAGATCTACGACGTCAAGTTATAGGTTACAGAGTCGATTTTGGCTTGGAGGGTCGAATTCCTTTGTATTTCATGGTCACCATGAAGTTTGGTAATCAATGACCTAGATTAATTCGACTATGAGGATCCACGGTCAAGATACAATTGCAGGAGGTTCAAACATGGAATTATCGATAGGCCATTGGGAAGAAGGTTTTGGAAAAACCTTGGAGTTGGGAATGAGTTCGGGTTTGATGAGAGGAGTCTGATGACATGCACCTGAAATAATAAGATTCATAGATCAAAACTTTTCTCAATAGTTAGATTTGGTGGAGAATTTGTTTTGGGAAGACTCATTTTGAAGGTTAGGCGTGTTTTTGGCATCTGAAAAAGTTCATCCGACTAAGTTAAAGGCTGAGCTTTTCCGATTGTCGACGAAGATCTGGACCATCAAACCTGAGAAATATGGGTTGTTATGTTTCTTGGAAAGGCGGCTTTGGAAAGGTATATTTGGGAATCTCGAGGGTGAATTCACTTTCCAATGAAGTCATCCCAACCAAGGTAACAAGTGCGCAACTTGAGAACTCGAGATGATTGTGGTCATTGATAAACATGATTGCTGACTGTCCGATATATTGGACAAGTATGTTGTCTCGTAAGGGCCAAGGGTGGAAGAGAATGCCAATTCAGTTTCCACATCAGTGTGTCATGTCCGAGGACATGCCAACAATGATTGGTGAATCAAAGAGTGTCATGTAGCAGTCGGGTGTAGGTCCTCGGGAGGATAGTTTCTGATGGTTTAAGAAAGGAATGTTTTGATGACTTCGAAAGGGATGGTTCCTGATAGTCTTCAGAAGAAGGATGTCAGAAGGTTCATTCAGGGAGAATATTTTCTATGGGTGCATCTGACAGAGTGATCCTGATAGGATATTGAATTTCAGAGTTTGGAAAGGTCAATAAGAAAGGAAAACCCCATTTTTGATGGGAGTTTTCCGTTGAGAAGAGTCTGATAATGTTCGGATTTTAGATTTCGGAAGGATATATGAAAGGAGGAGAGTTATCTATTCTAATGGGAAGAACCCAAAAATAATATGATTTTGATAGGGTGAGGGTTCAAATTAACATGCTATTACAACAATAAATTAGTGATTTTTCCATTAAAATTCTAGTTTTTTAAGGTCTTTATATTGTAGGCCATTTTTGAGGGCCTAAACAATGTTTTTAGAAAATGAAGTTTCACAAAAAAATATGTGAACCTATAGTAAATGAATTTTCAACATATTAAATGAAAGATCTCAAAGAGAACTTTCCAATGAACTATTTCAAGTGTAAAACAAAGCTTGTATGAAGAAGTTACAACCTAAACAAAATAAGCATGCATTTTAACATATAGAAGAAGGTGCCATTAATCAACCTACATTTTAACATCTTTAGTATTATGGGCCTACATTATAACTTATTATGGACTTCAACAACATTGTAAAATGAAAGAGCTTTGATTTTTTTTTAGGAAAAAATATTCTTTTTACACATGTGATATCATGGAGATTTTTTTTTAGCTCAGATATTTAAAGTTGTAGTATTTCATGAGAAACTTAGAAGGAAATGAAGTAAATACTAAACTATTTAATAATAAATAACCTTCAAATCTCTCCATTAATTTTTTTTTATGATAAAGTACTTAATGTATACGAATAATCTTATTAAAATTAAAAAATGACAAGTACATTGCTTCAAACATTTTAACGGTCTTTAATAATATGGGCTTACATTATAATTTATTATGGCCTTCAAAACCATTATAAAATGAAAGAGCTTTGATTTTTGAAAAAAATTGTTTTTTTTCTACATATATAATATTTTGAAGAAAATTCTTTATATGAGATACTTTGAAGATTCTTTATGGTCCCAAGGTTTATAGTATTTCTATTTTAAAAAGTTAGAAATTAAATAAATATTAAAATGTTTTATAATAAATAATCTTCATAATTAATTAATATATAAAAAGTAAATTTGTTATGAAAAAGGTAAATTGCTTATCTTTTTATTGGAATCGGTGGATTAATCAATCTTTAATCATAAATTTCAATTTTAGGGTTGATAATTGAAGATACTAGTATATTCTTCATCGTCTTCTTTAATCAATGGATGAGATTTTGATAAATTAAGTATAAAGACGTCTTCTCTAATCAATAGATAAGATTTTGATAAATTAAGTTTCGTTTATTTATAAAGACGTACATTTATGTAATCATTTACTAAATAAGATTAAAAAATTACTTGCTCATCACCAAATTGCCACGTTCAGTGATTAAAAAATAACAACAGTGATTAAGAGAATGAACGAATGGCCGCGTGGATGTGGACGGATGGCCGCGTGGATGTAAACTGCTGCCGTTTCATTTGTGTGGGCGTTTTAATTAACGGTCTGTTCGGTTCATATTGTATCCGTCTAAGGCCTAAAAATTTATTATGATAAAAAGGTTGAAGTGTACAAGTGTATAAATGAAGCAAAAGGCTGCATAAAATTTGGATTTACCTGGCCTAAAAGGTTTTGTGGTTGAAGACGAACCAGTTTCCACGGTTAAAATGTTGTAATTGATAAGGTTACACTTGCAGCAAATAAAATGTGATATTCCGGTAATGAATGTCCAATCTGTTGTTTGAATGAAGCGTTCGTGTGTCTTTCTAGTAATGGAATCTGTGGTTTGAATGAAGAATTCGTGTGCTTTTCTAGTGATGAAAATCTAATATGTTGTTTGAATGAAGCATTCATGTGTTTTTGGCATAAAGAATCCCTTTCCAGTAATGAAGGTCCAATCTCTTGATTGGATGAAGCATTAGTGTTCTATTCCAGTAATGGAAATCCAATCTATTGTTTGAATGAAACATTCGTGTGTTTTCGGCAATGGAAGGTCAATCTTTGGTTTGAATAAAGCATTCGCAAATAGAGTTCAGATACCTATCAACATTAAATTTATAATATTTTTATAATAATATTTGTTTTATCTATTGTTAATCATTAAATTTATTACATTATTATAATAATGGAATTATAAATGGTTGTTGCAATTAACCATTAATGTAACAATCATTTATAAATTGTAACAAATATTATTATAAAAAGTGATTAATTATTACATTATTAATTAAAATATTTATAATAATATAAATTGTAACAAATTTATAATGGTTGTTGCAAATATTATAATGGTTGTTGATATAAGTGTGCTATTTTTAATAACCACTCTAACAAGTTTGTTGCATTATCACCTTAATATTTTAATTTATCTAAATTTATAAATTAAAATATTTTTAATTTAATGTTATAAATTAAAATGGTTGATGAATATTGTAATTAATCACTTTTATAATAATATTTGTTACAATTTATAATTTATAAATGGTTATTGCATTATTATAATAATGTAAATATAAATTAAAATTTGTTACAATTTATATTATTATTATAATGGTTTGGTTGTTGCAAACTTGTTATTATAATATTTAAATAACCAATTTATAAATGGTTGTTGTATTATTACAATAATAATAATAATATTTGTTACAATATTATTTATAATAAATGTATACATTATTAACATAAAAGTAGTTGTTGCTAGGTATCCAAATTTATAAATTAAAATATTAATGTAACAAATTTTTAATAATTTTTGATAAATTTTAAAATAAATAATAATTAAAATATTATAATAAATAATATTTAAATTTATTGATGATGATGATGATTAACGTCCACTAAGACTNATAATTAAAAATATAGTTTATATAGTTATAAATGACCATAACACTCCTCTTTATTTTAATGGTTTCATAATATGGATTTGAATGAAAGTTTTCTATGGGTAGGAGACTTGTAACAATAATAAATCCTTATAACAATAATAAATCCTTATAACAATAATAAATCATCATCAAATTTAAGTTGATTTTCTATCAATGTCTTTAGAATTAGTATAAATTGTCATCTACAATTGGTAAAACAAGTTGATTTCCTTTAAATGTTCTTAGGACAAATATAAATTATAATCTATAATGTATAAATCAAGTAGATACATAAATTATCATCTATAATAAACAATATATAACTCATCATCTACAGATATCCATATGATTTGTTATCAATGCTCTTATAATAACTATAACTCATTAAACGATTTGTTGTTACAATGTGACAAACATAGTGTTGAGTCTTTCAATTTGATGAACATTGCATCGAGTTTTGCAATTTTACGGACATAACCATATTTTCACAATGTGATGAACATGACTTGCCATAACCATTTTGTCGTAATGTGACGAACATAACCATATTGTTGCAATGCCATGAGCATGACTTGCCATAACCACAATATCGCAATGTGACGAACATAACCATATTGTCACAATGTGATGAACATGACTGGCCATAATGATATTGTTGCAATGTGATGAACATCGCCCCAATGTCGAAATAAATATCCGGTCATCGCTATGTGATGAACATACAACATTTAGTTTCATCACATATCCATTCGACATATGAGGAACATACGACATTTATGTTCATCACATTGCCACTTTTTACTTAAATGACATGTCATTGTAATGTGATGAACATAAACCCCTCGTCACAATATCCCCGTCATTGTCAATATGTGACAAACAATATATTGTCGTCGCAATGTGATGAACGTAGCCCGATGATTGCCATGTGATGCAAATATCCTGTCATCATATTGCGATGCAAATATCTTGTCGTCATAATCTGGAGAACTTATCCCCTCCCTTGTAATGTGATGAACATAACCATATTATCGCAATGTGACAAACCTAGCCTTATATGCTGAACATATGATATGACGAACATAACCATATTGTTGCAATGTTACAAACCTAGCCTTATACGCTGAAAATACGATGTGACAAACATAAATATGGTTGACCTTGATTGACCATGACCATGGTTGACTATGGTTGACCAAGGTTGACAATGGTTGAACATGGTTGGCCATAACTATATTGTCACAATGTGACAAAAACAATGATATTGTCGCGATATGAAGAACATGAGTGGCCATAACAATATTTTTCTCAATGTGATGAGCATGTCTTGTCATAACCATATTGTCACAATTTGATGAATATAACCATATTGTCACAATTTGATGAATATAACCATATTGTCACAATTTGATGAATATAACCATATTGTCGCAATGTGATGAACATGATTGGCCATAACCATATTGTCGCAATGTGACGAACATAACCTCGTCATTACAATGTGATGAAAATAACCATATTGTTTCAATGTGATGAACATAACCTCGTCGTCCTAATGTGATGAACATATCCTCACCATCTGTGACACAAATATCCTATCGTCATAATGTGAAAAAACAACATATGAACCTGGTCTTATACACTGAACATACGATGTGACGAACATAACCATATTGTCGCAATGTTACAAACATAAATATGGTTGACCTTGATTGACCATGACCATGGTTGACTATGGTTGACCATGGTTGACAATGGTTGAACATGGTTGGCCATATCCATATTGTCACAATGTGACGAACACAACGATATTGACCATGGTTGGCAATGGTTGACTATGGTTGGCCATAACCATATTGACAATGTGACAATTTCATCAAAATAGCTTCATCGTCGCAA
>SNQJ01S0078484.1:52901-62982 GCA_010110895.2 Picea sitchensis
GAACATACGATGTGAAGAACATAAATATGGTTGACCTTGATTGACCATGACCATGGTTGACTATGGTTGACCAAGGTTGACAATGGTTGAACATGGTTGGCCATAACTATATTGTCACAATGTGACAAAAACAACGATATTGTCATGATATGAAGAACATGAGTGGCCATAACAATATTTTTCTCAATGTGATGAGCATGTCTTGTCATAACCATATTGTCACAATTTGATGAATATAACCATATTGTCGCAATGTGACGAACATGATTGGCCATAACCATATTGTCGCAATGTGATGAACATGATTGGCCATAACCATATTGTCGCAATGTGACGAACATGACCTCGTCATCACAATGTGATGAAAATAACCATATTATTTGAATGTGATGAACATAACCTCGTCGTCCTAATGTGATGAACATATCTTCACCATCTGTGAAACAAATATCCTATCGTCATAATGTGAAAAAACAACATATGAACCTGGTCTTATACAATGAACATACGATGTGACGAACATAACCATATTGTCGCAATGTTACGAACATAAATATGGTTGACCTTGATTGACCATGACCATGGTTGACTATGGTTGACCATGGTTGACAATGGTTGAACATGGTTGGCCATATCCATATTGTCACAATGTTACGAACACAACAATATTGACCATGGTTGGCAATGGTTGACTATGGTTGGCCATAACCATATTGACAATGTGACAATTTCATCAAAATAGCTTCATCGTCGCAATGTTACGTGAATATCATGTCGTCATAATGTGACAAACACTTCCAAATTTCACTATCTAAATGTCATCCGTAGTCTTGGTCAACTATGGTCATGGCTAGCCATGGTCACCTATGGATAACAACTGTCAAACTTGGTTAACCATTATCAACCATAGTCAACCATAGTCAACCAAGGTCAACAATAGTGAACGTCAAGCATAGTGAAGGTCTACGAAAGTTAACCACAGTGAAGGTTTATGGAAGTTAACCATGGTCATGGTCAACCATAATTAACCATGTCAACCATAGTGAACCTTTCCTTCCCAAAGTCAACAAATTTCTGCGATGAACATACAACATTTATGTTCCTCACATTGTCAATCTTTACTTAAATGACATGTCATTGGAAGGTGATGAACCTAAAACCCTCGTCCCAATATCCCCATCGTCGTCAATATGTGACAAAAAATATATTGTCCTTGCAATGTGATGAACATAGCCCCGTCATTGGAATGTGATGCAAATATCCTGTCATCATATTGTGATGCAAATATCTTGTTGTCGCAATTTGACGAACATAGCCTCGTCATCACAATGTCATCAACATAGCTTCATTGTCACAATCTTACGTGAATATCATGTCCTCATAATGTGACAAACACTTCCAAATTTCATTATCTAAATGTCATCCATAGTCTTGGTCAATTATGGTCATGACTAACCATGATCGTTTATGGACAACCACTCTCAAACATGGTTAACCATTGTCAACCATGGTCAACTAGAGTCAACTATGGTCATGGTCAACCAAGTTCAACCATAATGAAGTTCATCCATAGTAAACGTCAACCATAGTGAAGGTCTACATAAGTTAACCATGGTCATGGTCAACCATAGTTAACCATGTCAACCATTGTGAACCTTTCCTTCCCAAAGTCAACAAATTTCTACTAAAGTTAGCCATGAACATGACCAACCATACTAAAGCATGGTCATTCTAAATTATTGTATTAATGTATTAATACTTTATCGAGAACCCCCTGTAACATATCGAGAAGCGTAACTAATATTTTGGGCATATCGAGAACCCCCCTGTAACATCAAAACTAATACTTGAGACTGCGTCGATGATCAGTTCTTCCATTTCTAAATGCATAGTTCAGGAAATTATGCATGAAGTAAATTCAAGGAATTTTCATTAACAATTAGTATTTGACGTTGCAGTTACTTGTAATGTTTTTATACGCAGTCCAATGATTGTATTAGTCAGATAATATCCACGAACTACCACATTTGAAATGGTCTCTCTTGTTTGATTTGGGCCAAGGCTTCCATATATTGCTAGTATTGTGATCAGAAAACATATATTGTAGAATGACAACAATTATAATTACCAGAACAGTCAGACCAGGAGCCTTGCAAGGACCATTGAGGTTGATATCTTGGACAAGGTACATCCTTCCTTATGGAATGAGAAAAATAGAAGGCGATGTGTCCGCGCAAGCTCCTATCCAAGATGCCAAGAACGCCTGATCAAAAAAATTAAAACGGTTACTATTTCTTGAAGAGGCTTAATACATAATGAGCACCTAGAAACAAGTTTGCAAAATTGTACTACCACCCTGTTCACCATCAATAACAATTGAACGTGATGTTATCAGTAAAATAACCAAACTAATATCTTACCTTACTGTCATCAGAACGACTGTCGCCACTGGATCCATACATATCCACGTTAAAGACTGAGGCTCCTTCGTTACAATTTTCATCCAACGATTTCTCTACTCGACTAGGGTAAGTAAAGAAACTTGATTTTTGTTTTGATGGTGTGTTTTGGGTGAAATATCTTGTATGGAAAAGAAGGCTAACGATGCATATCAGTGCTAAGAAGCGGCGGTTTTCAGAGACTATAGACACCATGTTTATATCTTGCTAAGCAACCTTGTCGACAACTAGAAGACAAAAAGAGATCCACTCGACGGAGGTTATGAAACCGTGACTATTGTGATGCTATTGAGTGTCGGCAGGAAGGGTTTTTAAGGAGCTGGGTTAGATTTTATGGGGGGTTTGGGATAAATTAGGATGACAGTATCTTGGAGAATCACGGAGCGAACGTTTCTGATCGATAACGATATTTTACAAACAACGACATCAGAGACGTATTACGATGTTGGCATAATTTTCCTGTCGTTGCTAGTTAATTTTGTCAATGTCGGTGGGAAATGTATGACTTCTAAGAAACTTATGAGCACTGACGATCGTTTCTGCTTGAAACGTCATAGGATCTCGAGCTGGTGCAACTTAGGGATGGTGGGAAATGTAAGACCTCTAAGCAACTTGTGAGAGCGCCCTACTACTCAGGATACTTTAAGTATGTAATACAATACAATAAGCCATTATTATTATATTTATTTTTGTGTTCAGAGGTGCTTTACAGTTTAGTATGGTAGTATGGAGGAGATGTTTATATAACATAAAGCATTAAAATAATAATAATAAAATTTAATAATAAAAATTTAAAATTATATATATATATATTATAGAAAAAAAGTTTATTATATTCATAGAATATACATGTTTATTTTTTACAAAACTGTCTTAAAAGGCTTTTTAAGACTATTGTCTCATTTCCATTCATTATGCTTTGTTAATTTATGTTCTTCCCATGCATTATTGATCTATCCTTAAAAAAGAGTTACAACCATAACTCTATGGATTTTGTTTTGGTGCCTTCAAAGTATTCATAGTACCGGAAGGCTCCTAGTTGCAGTTGTAAAGCTTCTTTTGAGAGTTCCTTTGCTTTTACATTGAATTCTCTAAGGATGTGTTGGAAGGACAACCAATCAAAATATTGAAAGGTGAGTCTAATGTATCTCTTAATATTAGCCAAGTTGATGTTTTGGAGAGAGATTTTTCCTTTGGCCCAGTCTATTACTAGTTTTGAGTCACCCAAAACCTGAAGCTTCATGACATCTTTCTACTTTGCTTTCTCTAGGAGGGTCCATAAGGCGATGGGTTTTGCTTTATTATTGGAGCCCCTTCCTGAAGCATACATGATGTTAGTGTAATGGTTTTGATTGAGGAACATGACTACACCTATTCCAATAGAGGGTGGGTGTTCTTGGCTGGCACCACCGAAATAGCCCCACGATACTGATTAATCAGGGAAAGCGGGGATCCTTTGTTTCGGGTATTTATGGATTCACGGTATGTATTCTGATGTCTTAAAGCTACAAATATCTGTCGTTACACGTGTAAACCCATGGTCGGGGATTCATACACACAAGAAATACAAGTGGTACTTAAGAACACATCTGTAGGCCACCCTTGTAACCCCTGTTGGTACTCCTTCGAGTGGTAGCACATCAAACAACAAATGTATACAAATCGACCTAGATCTCCTGAATCCTTCCATAGTTAAACCAATCGATCGCCTGACTGCTATAGTTCCACTGAGAACAACACTCGGGAAGATAATCTCCAGTACCTCGATAGTCAGGTAGTACGGCTAAGGGAATGGTCTAGCCTCCTTAGTTGGTGGCCTGAGATATTGGTCCGAGTACTACTGTTGGACCCCACACGTATATCAGAGAGCTATAACATAGGGAAAACCCTTTTCTATAGAACCCTTGAATACCCTAACTCTTGGGATGAAAAAAAAACCAGAATAGACAAGATCTATTGCCACACAACTGTGTCTCCTACATTTGATTTGCGAAATTAGTACACATTTCTTCCTGTTAAGCATTTGGGCATTTCGTCATTGTAGTATTCTTAAGATCAGAGTATAACTCCGCAGGGGTAAAAAAAAATTTCTGGATACTGTTGGCACCATTATTTGAGACATATCCCATTGGATTCCTCTCTTCGCCCTTATCGCAGTCTTAGATATCATTTTTCAATAAATTTATTTTTTCTCGTGGACCCGACCCCCTTCCAACACCCTTATTTGGGATTTACCCCATTCTATTCCCCTCATCGCCCTAATCATTGTGATACACTTCACCCTTAACCCGTTCTTTGTGTTGTCCCGCCCGCCCCTTGTTGTTTTCCCTCTTCATCATGGCCCACAACCGTAGCCAATAATTGGAAGGTCACTTCAATTCCTTGTACTCTAATTTCATAGAAACCTAAAAATAAGTGAGGCAACTTAGTGCCAATGTTGTCACCATCAATAAAAACATGCATTCATCCATCGACGCTAAAATGGAGGACATCAAACATGACCTCTCTACCCAACTTGAATCCTTCAATATCCAGTTTGCCTCCTTCACTACGATGATCTGCACCAAGCTACATATCCCTTCAGATCTTCCCTCATATGACCCACCTTTGTAACCCAAAGGTGAAACTTCCTCTCAGTCCCAGAATTTTCAGCCCCATCACTTTCATCATGACCTACACCTTTTGCTTGTGGATGTGACCAAATTTGATGGCTCGGATCCCACTGGCTGGGTAACTTAAATGGAACATTATTTCTTTTTGTATGGCATTATGGATGAGTTGGCCAAATTTCGGTATGGTGTTCTCCATCTAGATCAAGAACGTTGGCAATGGTGGCAATGGAGAAAAAATGCCTACCAAGGGTATGTGTCTTGAACACAATTTGTGGAAGAGCTTTATGAACGCTTTAACACTGACACCAACCATTTAGGATGTTTGAAAATGTTGAAACAATCTGGCACAGTGGAAGACTTTATAGCCGCTTTTGAGCGATTGGATTTTCGTACAGAGGGCATGTCTAATGTTTTTTTTCGAGAATGTTTTATCAGTGGCCTCAAGGATGAGATTCGTGCCCATATCCTCATGGCTAGACCTCATATTTGGGTGGATGCTACTAAAAGAGATAAGGAAGCACAACAGGTTGTCTCTTTTCAAAACAAAAAACCCTCCTTTATTCCTCTCACTAAACTAGTCACTCCCATTGCTTTTACTCCACTAAAGATCCATAAATTGACCAGGGAAGAAATGTCTGAACTCCAACTCAAAGGCCTTTGTTATAATTGTGATGACAAATATTTTCCTGGGCACAAGTGTAAGGAAAAAAATATTTTTATGGCCATCTTGGAGGATGTTTCAGAAGACAATGTTGAGGATCCCCTTGTGGCTGCATCACCTAAGCCCAGTAACTTGACCCATGCCTCTGACCCTCCTGAAGTGGAACCGATCATTTCCCTATATTCTCTCACTGGCTTCTCTACTCCCCAAACCCTCAAGCTAGTTGGTTACATTAAGCATATGAAGGTCATAATTCTTGTTGATAGTGGAAGCACCCATAATTTTATTCATTGCCACATTTCCCAAGAAACTAATTTCTATATCTGTGTCGTAAATAATTTTCAAATCATGATTGCCAACGGCGTGTCCATGAAATGTGTCGACCGTTGAGAAAATTTGCGTCTACAAATTGTTTAGTACCACACAAAATCTCATATGTTTTCTATCGACATGGGCAGTTGTGACATTGCATTAAGTCCATAATGGCTAAGGACTTTGGGTCCCATTCTCACAGATTTTAAGGAATTAACCATGCAATTCAACTAGGAGGGCCAACAATATAAGTTCCAAGGCATCACCACTAGATACCAGGAGATCATCAGTTCCCATCGCATGGAAAAACTGCTAAAAAAAGGTCGTTCTTGCATTATTGCACAACTCCATGCCATTCAAGCCACTAAGACACCATCTGTGCCGCAGGACCTCCAATCTATCCTCTCTAAACATCAAGTTGTTTTTTCTACTCCCAAAGGAATCCCTCCTTCTTGTGGTGTTCATGATCATTCCATTCCCCTTGTCCCTGAAAACCTTCCTCCCAATATCCATCCCTATTGTCATCCCTGTTTCCAAAAAAAACAAATTGAGAAAATTGTTCAAGAATTGCTCAACATAAGTGTTATCTGTCCTAGTATGATCCCCTATTCTTCTCCTGTGGTCATGGTCCTTAAGAAAAAAGGTTCTTGGTGCATGTGTCCTAACTTACGTGCCCTCAAAAAACTCACCATTAAAGACAAATTTCCCATTCCTATCATTGATGACCTCTAGGATGAATTGAGTGGTGCCCAATTCTTTACTAAACTTGATCTTCGTTCTGGCTACCACCAGATACGTATGAACGAAGCAGACATTCCTAAGACTGCATTTCAAACTCATGAGGACCACTATGATTTCTTTTTCATGCTCTTTGGCTTATGTAATGCTCCGTCCACTTTCCAAAGCCTCATGAATCATGTCTTCCGTCCTTTTCTCCATCATTTTGTCTTAGTTTTCTTTGATGATTTCCTCATCTATAGTAAAACCTGGACAACCCATCTTTCTCATGTGGATCGAGTTCTCCATCTACTCTCTCAACACCAACTTTTCCTCAAATAATATAAATGTGCTTATGGCACCTCAGAAGTCAAGTACTTGGGTCATCTTTGATGCAAACCCCCTTGTCTCCCGAGGGATCTACAACCTCCTGGTCTAGGATCATTTTAAATAATGAGATGAATTATCTCTTCGGGCCCCCTGCTAGAACCCAAATCAAGTTACACATGCCCCTTTTCTCCTAAGGCACAGGTTCTATGAAAACCCGCGGGCTCCTTCTAAGCTCCTGTTCCCTTTTTGCAATTTTAAATTGGCGGATGCTAGCTTCTTTTGCTAGGACCCTCTCCTCATATGACCTCGAGCTATGACCTGGGGCTAAACCATAAGGTGGTTAGGAATTTTGGGCTTCGTCCGTTTCAACTACAGCTAAAGCCTTTTTACTCGAACCCTGAACCGACGAACTTACTTAGACGGGATCTACGACTCACGTTCCTCCAACAACCAATGAATGCGATCCACTTCGAAACTTCAGCTTCAAGAGTTCCAAACGTTCCAATGCCTTTTTTCCCCTAAATTATTTTGTACTTGGATCTACAAATCAAGTGCCACACGTCCTTCTAGATCAACGACTCCTGATTCCTTCAGCAATTTGGGCTTCAGACGAATCCGCGTGCACACTCCACAAATACTTTGAAGTGGATTTTCAACCGAGCGAACTTCCATTCTCCATGTGTCCCCTTTGATAATCAACGGTCCATGCTTCTCCTCTGAGATCAATGATCTATAGGGACTTCGGGCTCCGGTGCTTCCGTGAATTCCGAAACAACACTACGCAAATCCTCCGAAGTGTATGACCTCCAAATTAAATCTCCACTCTCCACGTGTACCTCCATTTATCAACGAATCCTATTGATTTCGAATTTTAGGACTTTCAACCTTCGGGATTTCACTCTTCGTTTTCCCTGAAGTACTCCATCGCTGAAGTGATAGATTTGACGCCACATGTCCAAGCAACTGATGACTAGGATTTAGCTTCCTACCTTTGGAGCTTTGCATGAATTCTGGTCAACGACTCCACTCCCTCCTTTCTTTTCCTCCATAGTACGCACTTCCAGACTCCACGATCTTCTAACACGTGTCCCTCTTAGATCGATGACCATGATTTAATTCGGCAATTTAGGCTTCAGGAGTTTTGGCTTCACTACTCTCATTTTCCTCTGAAGTGCCCTTCCTCCAAAGTACGCGGATCTCCGCCACGTACCCTTCTATATATGACGGTCCATATTTACTTTGCTTCTTCAGAACTTCGACATAAATCACCTTTAAACCATGCAATTATTCCAAAGCTCTACCTTCTGGAATTTCTAATCCACTGCCACGGAACCTCCTGATGATCAACGACCAGAATATGCCCCGCTACTTCGCGATCTCGAGATTTTTTCACATTCCACTATCACTTTTCTCTGAAGTTATTTTCCTCCGAAACAAACAAACCTCTATATATTTCGCCACCTATCCCTCTGGATGATGGATGGTCCCTATCCACTTCGGGACTTCTGCGAGTCCGCTTTCCTATGCACTAAAAGGATTAAAGTCTGTGCACTTACTTGTATCCGACAGTTTTTGGTCCTCCATGCTTAAATCCAATGGCTGGGATTTGTTCCTCCTCTGTGCACTTCTTATGATGTTTGGACATGGGATTCAACGACCCATATCTCTTCCTGCAGCTCAATCCAATGGTTGTTGTAGCTCCTCCTATTGAGCTTCTTATTTATTTTGAATTGGAAGAAGCTATAAATGTTAAAGGCTATGGGCTTTGATCCTCCTACAAGATTGATTATTGGGTCTCGACTTGGATTCTGGGAACTCTATCCCTCCTTGATATTTCACCAATGCAATTTGACCTCGCTCTGGTGCACACTCACGCTAACTCTCCTGAGATTTCAAAATTTCTCAGTATCCTAAGGGTCTCATCCCCTCTGCTTCCTCAGAAGATTTCTGGTGCCCTCCTGGCACGCTCTGCACTCGTCCTCCTGAGCTTCTGAACTTGGAGTAAGTTTAAACCTCTGTGCACTCCCTTCACTCGACTGAGCCTTTAGACGACTGAAGACTTAGAATATTTTTCATAAAATATTCCTGCACACTCCTTGTGCCTTCTCAATTCACTCCTTGCAGAGTCTCTCCCTCAGAGTGTTCAGTAACTATGGCTCTCCTCAATTTCCTCCAACACTTCAGAACGTGTTGGTTTTGTGCACTCTTTTCACCTGCTCAAAGCACTCCTTGCTGAACCTATAGAGTATTCAACAACTCTGTGGTGTCTTCTCCTTGGCACTCTTCTCTCTGAACTGATAGAGAATTCTCTTGTGCACACTTGCACCTACTCGATGCCCTCCTGGAAGAGATATACATAGTTTTCTAGCAACTCTGTTTTCTATGCCTTCTTTGCACAATTTCTCCTCCAAGGTGTTCAATAACCTTGAGGCTCCTCTCTAAGTTTGAGGCTATCTTGGTGTTCCCTCCTGACATGTTATTTTATGAACTCGAAGCAGAGTTCAGATACGCACTCCTTGCATTGGCTCACAAAGTTCTCAACACTATGTCATGCACTCCTTGTATTTAGCCTAAAAGAACCTAGAACAATTCAACGAAATCACAGATAGAAAATTCTATCTTAACCCTGCAGATGATACCTATCACATACATCTACAACATGCATTCATAAACACATAGATAACATTCATAAAACACAGGGAAACATACACAGAATCATATGCAGGAAAAATTGCTCTTTGTATTAATATGAATGTCTCTTTACAATGTGTATAGGCTCATACCTGCAACAGAGTATCGACTCTCTCTCCTTGGCTTACAATGATTTTCTATCAAATTTCAACAGCCTCTACTGGGCATATGTTACAATTATTTATACAAGAGAAGACTCATTGAGTCTTTCCCTCCAAACTAATCTAGTGGTGTCTAATCACCAATAAAATGCCTATCTACTGAGGATAATTACATTGAATGAACATCTAGTCTGAATC
>SNQJ01S0078485.1:0-15403 GCA_010110895.2 Picea sitchensis
AAATCTTAAGGGTCATTTTCTGCGTATAAGTTTAGAGCCCTAGCTTATTAGTCCGTAGGGTAGAATACCCCACAATAGTTAACCTCCAAGTCCTAGAGTGGATATACACCGCAGATCTGGGGAGAAGTGCTTGATCGTTGGATCAGTCGAAGACAGATCAGAACCGTTAAAGCAAGCCAATAACAGAAGGTAAGGTGCAGTGGTGAAATCATATCTCATTTGTCGGATTTGCGCGCAAGTGGTTGTGAGCCGTAGATCTCACAACAGTTCATAAGTTCAACACTTTGGAAGAAATGGAGTGTGGTATTGGGCCCTTCATTTTTGGATTGGAAGCTATGCAAGAAGAACTACAGTCCCATTTTTGGCTTAAGAGGAGTTGCTCAAGCTACAAAAGAAGCTGGACAGTGGAGCAAGTAAAAGAAACAGAAATTGGTTGTGGAAAGGGACAGTGCAACACCAATGAGGCAAAATCAGTTATAACATAACAAGAAAGCATGCAAGCCCAAAGACAGAAGATCTCACTCAGCCTATATGTATGAGATGCATACGATTATAAAGGGTTAGATGGGTTAGCTGATTTAGAGGAGATCGAGGCGCAGACAGATTATAGGTTCTGTGAATGTAATTTGTATATAGTTTTGGGGAAAAGGGTAGATAGATCTCTATGACATGAGTCCGGAGTCATAAGTCTGTAAAAGAGTACTAATTTGTATCTCTGAGATTGTATCTGAGAAGCTCTGATGATAATATATGAAGAAGGGCCCAAAATTTTGAAATATAATGTGTCATTTTGTGTTTATGCTTATGAATTGTATCTATACAGTACTCCTTTATGCTTGATAAGCTCCATATGATATCTCTATGTATGATTTTTTTCGCAACTTAAGTATCTTTAGTTCATGTATGCATAAGCTCATATTTGCTATGTAGTTATCCTAACTTGCGCAAGATCATGGTGAATCTTGAAGGTTCTAGGAACCCACGTAAGTATTCTCCTTTCCCTTCCCTATCCTTTTGTCTTGGTTGTGCTTCGAGTGAGACTTCTTCTCTTCGAAGGAGATGAAAATGCCGGTGCTCTAGACTACTCGGTACCTTTTGTTGGTAACCTGAGAAGGACCCTAGTCTGATCAAATCTGTGCCAACAAAATGGTTATGTTGCCGAGATCTGCGTCAAAAGGGAACCTATAGGGAGAATGCTTCTAAGGATTCATAGATCCGATATTCACCCATGGTGGGAGAGAAATTGTGACACCTTCCTAGGGAAAGAAGAGGAGTTGAGAGAAAAAACTCTAAAAGATACATTGGAGGTTGTCTTTTACTCAGAAATATCGAGTGACTAGTACGAGATATTTTGGGTTAAGTTCCCAGAAGAACTTTTCCACTAGATAGATAGGCTCCAAGAAGCTCTAGAATTCCAAGAATGATCCAAGAGGACCTATACTTGGGATACATAAAATATTTCAACACTTCATCAGTTGGATCGTCCGGTAATGCGAGTGATCGATTTTTGGGTCAATACAACGTTAGAAGGATACATTATTGAGTTTGTAGTTGAGAATCATCAATATTTTTCACGGGAAGAAGCAGATTTCAAGAAAGACGCAAGGGGAAGACTATTGAAAGAAATCCCCTCGTGGATTAAGGTTTTCTTGATGGAGGGGATACTGACTATGTCCCCGACTGAGATGGCAGCGTAAACACCCTCGCTTAGGGTGGGGTGATTTTGGGGTGGATTTATGGCCTCAGAGAGGGGAGAGGGTTCTTTGATAAATGGGGAAGCAACAAGAAATGACCTCCAGAGATGAGCAAGCCTTGAAAAGAGCCGCCATAGTTGAGAAGTGGTGGCGTGGTAAGATAAAGAAAGCAGAAAAACAGTCTGAGAAGCTGCAAAAATAAGTAGAGGAAGGATAGGTGGAAGAGTTGCAAAAGATGAGAAGACAGGAAAGACTGGTCAGTCAAATATTAAGTGAGAGAGAAGCATAGAGAGAAAGAAGTCCCCAAGAGGGAGGACAAAAAGAAGAAGGTGTAGAAGCATGAGAAGAAGAAGTCGACATGGATCTTGAAGAAGAAAGAGAATATTCAGCCCCGATGCCAAGAAAGATCGAGAATCCAGCTGAAGAAACCGCTCCAGAGGATGAGAATGAGACCTCCCAGATCAAAAAAACCTACCCCGAAGCCAGCGGCGCCATCCCTAAATCACCCATACCCCAAGTGTCTTCTATACAAGTGGTAAAGTCTATACTACCTTCATATGTTATTTTTGTTCCAGTACATCCAATCAGTCAGTCGCAACCAAGAAGTGCGAGTACTGGGAGGATATTGGGATTCCCTGGTAGATTGAAACCAAGACCGTTAGGTTTTATCTTGGTAGGAGCGGTAAGATCAGCAATGGATGGTAACGCGGGAGGTTCGATTGGTCGATACCCAGAATTCTGGGGTAAGGGAGACGAAGATGTTGAGTAGCATTGGTTCTTATGTGAAGAAATCTAGAGGTCCAGACAAACTCTAGATGCGAATAAATTGGTTGAGTTCCAGACTACCTTGAGAGTTCGGGCTCTCAAATATTACATGAAGCTTATTGAGCCATGAGTTCCAAGAATGAAAGGTCAATCGTTCACACTTGACCAAGTACGGACAAAGTTCATAGCAATGTTTAAGCTGCCTTGGTCAGAACAAGAAGCTCTATCTAATTTGCGCGAAATTCAGCAAAGGGAAGGTGACTCAGCCTGAGAGTATATCCAGAAGTTTAAAGATGCTATAGACAGGTTAGCGTATCCAATTCATGAAGAACATCAAAGAGAATGGTATATTCAGGGACTACTACCTCTGACACGGATTTTGTTAACGCAACAGTGGATAGCTTCTTTGACAAAGTCCTTGGAACAATCAATGAAGATTGAAGCCATGTCATGATATCATGGGAGCCTGAGAGTGACTAGACCCCCAGCGGATGCAAATTTGGTGCAACTACAAGGGAAAATATCAGCACTTACAGAGAACATTCAGGAATTGACGATACCCAGGCCAGGACAACCGTAAGTCTGGTGTATCGGATGTTACACAGAAGGACATTTGGTGAACGAATGTCCATGAATGAGTTAAATGGGACAACTTCAGAATCAGATGGGACCTACACCAGGACCCAAGAGAAGAGTTGTGCAAGTATCCACAAATTTATCATTCCATACCCCAACACTGTATCATGCTTTTCTAGGTAATCAAGCAACAGCATCAATTGACTATTGCAAGATTTTTTGAATCCATGGGCATGGGCCAAGACAGTGCCCCATTATTCAAAAGTATTCAACAGTACCGAATATTGTGCATTATGAGTTTTTTGCATCTACCACACATGCTACAAATCAGTGTAGAGCATTGGATGCACTTGCGGACAGACTGGATCAAACAACATTCATGGTGAATGAAACCCCTCAAGGACAGGGAAGAGGTCGAGGAGGAGGAGTGGGAGGAGACTTCAGAGGAGGAAGAACTGGGTGAATAGGACCAAGTAGATGTTACAACTTTGATGAGGAAGGCCACATGGCTAGAGATTGTCCTCATTCGAGGTGGCCATGGTGCTCTCACTACAGAACCAATGGGCACGCAACTGAAGACTGCCCAGAACTAATTGCAAAATGGGAAGATCGGGTACAGCAATGAGGAAATAATCTCATCAGCTCAGAGATAAAGAGGTTTATTAGGAGAAAATTTCCCAACCTTAACATCGTTACTCGAGGAGGAGCGAAGACTGGTGAAGATGCTAACAATTTACCTCAAATCCAAAAAATCAACACCTAAGGAGGACAGGTATGATCTGCTGAAACAGAAGATATTCTTTAAAAATGCCATAGAAGTATTTCAGAATATCCCTGGCCTTGAGATGCAAGAGAAACCTCCTCAGCCTATTGTATACCCTAATATCACGCAAGTCCTTGCTTCACCCCCTGCACCCAGAAAACTTGTAGTCCCTATGAGACAACATGAGAAATCACAAAATGTAGTTGACCTGTGGTTAGTAGCCCAACTAGATTAGTTTGAGATTAAGGATGTTATGTTAGATCTAGGATCTGATGTCAATATACTGCCTAGAACAACTTGGGAATCCTTAAGAAAACCCCAGTTGACATATTCCCCATTCCAGCTAAGAATGGTCAATCAGTATTTCATTTTCTCGATAGGAAGACTAGAGAATGTGGAAATGGATGTTGCGGGAGTAAAGACTATAGTTGATTTTGAGGTGATCGAAATCATGAGGGATAAGGACCCGTATCCTACACTACTTGGTATTGATTAGGCCTATGACAACTATGTGGTGATTGACCTAAATAAAGACACTATGACATTTGAGATAGACGGAATAAAAGTGGTTCAACCCTTGCATCCATATGTAGGCCCTCGATACACGGAACCAACGAAAAACAATATGGAAGGAGGATACTTGGAGTAGTTGTATGTTGTAATAGCAGGAAAGAGAGAAAACTACATAAATCCTATTGCTGGGATCAGTAAGTTAGATGAGCATATAATCAGCGGACGAAGATTCAGAACTGGCATTTGACAGTTGGTAGCAAGGTTCATATGAAATATTTTCAAGAATATGAGCAATTGGCAGAGAAACTAGATCAGTTGGAATAGAGATCAAAGAACACCCGATATATGATGGTACCTTAGAACTTGACATATTTTTGGTTATCATGGAAGAAAAGGTAGCGGAGGATCAAAGGATCTCAGTGTTGGATTTATCCCTCCAAGACACCCCTGCTAGATGGTGGACTAATCACAAAGCCTTGATTAAGAACTAGGACGATGTGAAGCAAGCTATTCGATATAGATTTCAAGATAAGGAGCAGTTGGAATCAGAGATGCGGATAGATTTCCAAGTTGCACAACTGTTCAACGGACAGTTTGATCCTAAAGCACATATTGAACAATGAGTGAAATAGTGGCAAGTTGCAGAAATACCATCTCGCTTATGGGTTCAAGTATTTCCTCATTCACTAGGTCCAATTCTGAAAGCTTGGTACATACATGAAGAAACCAGAAGACAGACCGGCAATTGACCGATGTTGGCAGATCAATTTTGAAAGGACTTCTCATTTATAAGTAAGTACCCTAAGCTTAAAGTGGTCCTGAAAAGAATTAAATAATTCCTTTTTACAGACACTAGTAAACGGAAATCAGACCTAGTGGTATGTGCAAAGCATAGCCAAGAACTTCAGTCTAATCTTCACCTAAAATTGGACAAGAGACCTATAGAATGTTATAATATTGAGAAGGATTTGGAAAGCCAGGATGACTTAGAAGAATTGAGAAACTTGGCCATTAAGGAAACAGAAGGAAGCAAAGAAGTCCAGAACATTATACCTAGCCAGACTAACGGTTCTTATAATCACCCATTGAAGTTGCGCAAAGTCAATATAGGGACCACAGAGCAAACTAAGATAGCTATGGTGGGATATTACTGGGATGAGAAAACTAGCCAAGAAATACATAGCTTGTTGCGAGAGTATGAGGACTTGTTCCCAAAGACATTTTCATAGATAAAAGGGATTAAAGGAGCTATGGGAGAGATGAATATTGAACTAAAACTAGGATCAAATCCTGTGATACATAGACCATATCGCCTTAAACCAGAGTGAAACAGAAGGTTAAGAGGGAAATAGACAAAATGTTGGAAGCTGGACTTATTTTTGCAGTGGAAGAAGCAGAATGGGTCAGCCCAATAGTCATCCAGAGCAAGAAAGGCACATAGGACATTAGGGTCTGTGTGGACTACAAAATCCTTAACTTTGCCTATGTGCATGACCCTTTCCCAACACCTTTTACTGATGAGGTGCTAGAACAAGTTGCGGGGAAAGAATCTTACTCATTTACAGATGGATTTTTGGGGTATCACCAAGTAAGTATTGTTGAAGAAGAAAAAAAGAAGACCACATTCATAACAGAATGTGGGTCATTTGCATACAATGTGATTCCATTTGGCCTAAAGAACGCCCCTGCATTTTTTTCCAGGATTGTAATAGCATCTTTCCGAGAATTTATCCACAAGTTTATAGAAGTTTATATGGATGATTGGACGGTATACAGTCTACTCAAGGAACATGTAGCGCTACTACGTATGATGTTTGACAAATGTAGAGAATTGCAGATATCATTGAACCTTAGAAAGTGTATCTTCTATGTGCCACATGGAAAAAATTTGGGCCACATAGTATGTCGAGAGGGAGTACTGGTAGACCCAACCAAAGTTGCACTTATTGTGAAAATGTCGCCAGCTATGAGTGCTAAGCAGTTACGCTCCATGCTGGGGCACACATGATACTATCGCAGGTTTATCAGAAGATATGCAAACATCACTGCACCTATGGAGAATCTACTAAAGAAGCCAGAAGTGTTCCAATGGACCCCAGAGTGTGATAAAGCATTCAATATCCTGAAGGAAAAGCTCAGCACAACACCTATTCTGATATTTTCAAACTGGGAAAATGAATTTCATTTGCACATAGAGGCATCAGGGATTACCTTGGGAGCCATATTAGCACAACCAGGAGATGGAGCCATGGATCATCCTATCTATTTTTCTAGCAAGAAGTTTTCACAAGTTGAGCGCAACTATACAACCATAGAAAGGGGGGGGTTAGCTATGATTTACGCTTTGCGGAAGTTTAGAAATTACTTGCTAGGTTCTCATTTAAAGTTATTTACTGATCATTCTGCATTCAAATATTTAGTTAACAAACATGTGTTGGAAGGAAGAATTTGTCGATGGTTGTTACTGTTTCAGGAATTTTATTTTGAAGTGATCATTAAGCCTGGAAGATGTAACGTAGGGCTTGATCACTTGTCTAGATTAGAGTCAGGGGAAACTGGCAGAGCAGTCGATGATCAGCTCCCAAATGTAGACCTGTTCTGGGTTGAGGCCATACCAGAATACCTGGAAGACATAGAAGTATTCTTAAGTACAGGGGCCTGCCCAGAAATGTACTCCGCAACTCAAAAACGTCATATGGTGGTTAGAGCAGCGGACTATCAATTGATTGTGGGGCAATTGTATAAGTTGGGACTATATAGCATCCTCATGAGATGTGTCTTAGATCATGAAACACAAGACGTATTGTGGGAGTGCCACAGTGGAGTTGCAGGAGTCCATGTTGGAGGAAAGGCCATTGCACAGAAAGTCCTCCAAGTTGAACTATGGTGGGCCACGCTCTTCAAGGATGCAAAGGCATATGCTAGATCTTGCGATGTTTGTCAAAGAGTGGGTAAGCCATCATGATGAGATGAACTGCCTCTTCAGCCAGTTCGAGCTCTACAAGCATTTAAGAAATGGGCGTTGACTTCATTAGGTCGATCAACCCCACAACTAAGCATTCAAAGGCTAGGTACATTATTACCACAACTGACTACCTTACACGTTTGGATGAGGCAACAGTTGTTCAGGATTGTTCGACTGATACTGCTGCTAGGTTCATTTTTTTAAATATTATCAATCGGTTTGGATGTCCTAGGAGTCTGACCAGTGATCAGGGAGCTCATTTTATCAGTAGTACCATAGCAAAGATTACAACAGATTTCTTGATCCAACATCATAAAAGTAGCCCCTATCATACAGAAGCTAATGGAACAGTAGAGGCGTTTAACAAGATTTTGGAGCAAGGGTTAACAAAGGTTTGTTGCGCAAACAGGGAGGATTGGGATGACAGAGTTCCAACAGTTTTATGGGCTTACAGGACAACCACAAAGAAACTCCATAAGTACACTCCATTTCAGCTAGTCTATGGGAAAGAGGTTGTGGTACCTACAGAATTCATTACTCCAAGTTTGTACATTGCACAGATTACACACATGTTGGAAGATGAATGAGTTGCGTATTGGCTCAAGAAATTACAAGAACTTGAAGAAACCAGGTTTTTAGCAGACTTTCATCAGTCAGTTGAGAAAGCAAGGCAGAAATCTTGGAATGACAAACACATTAAGACCAAAGTATTTGCACAAAGAGACAAGGTCCTAATTTATGACAATCGATACCAGAAGCATCCAGGCAAGTTGTGCATGCATCGGTTGGGACCATTTATAGTTGCAGAGATCCGACCTTCTGGAGCAGTCAGACTTGCACAGCTGGATGGTATGTTGTGGTCGGGATGGGTTAATGGCACTCACATGAAACCCTATATGTCTTAGAACTGAGCTAAAGGATTGTTGCTCTAGTCTGAAGGAGCATGTATAGTAATTACATTTGAATTTTCTTGCAAATTTCTGTGAATTCAGTTGATAAAGTCGAAGAGTGCATTGTTGCACCGCGACACGTAGTTCATTTTTTTCTTGGTTAAGTGTTGTTTTAATGCAAAACTGCTTACTCAACAGCATAGGATCAGAAGCGTCAAGAACCCATTAATGACAGTCATTAATATGATAGGGACCCCTTTGTGGTTGGAGGGAGAGTGAATCTGAATGCAATCTAAGTCCATGTGCCACACAAACCCAGTCCAATCACAGCCTTTATTACCACTACAGTACTCTATCCAAATTATGTTGACCCATAAAGCCACAATACGCGAAGATGCCATCAGTATTCGCACCAGGATTCTCATCGGTTAAACGGTAAGGTTTGAAATCAACCACGTCCCTGACCAACTTGCCTGATAAATGTCGAGATCACTTGAGAGATTTACCCCATTAACCAGTCTCGTCGGACAACTTAGATCCAAGTTGCGTCTATAGGGTAATGATGAATAACAGTTATTACTGAACTTTCCAGCTAAGCCCAAGTATAAGGTTCTGAGAACTCGGTATAGACCCAACAGTTCATAGTTGAAGCCTTAATCCTTGCCAGAAAGTGGCAGGATAAAATTGGGAGTTTCCAGGAAGTCAAGAAGCGGGCCTTCGAGTTGGTCCCAGAGTTGGGCCCTTTGTTTGAAGAGGCAGAGAAAGAGAAAGTGCAAGTAGAAGATGAAAGTAAAGAGGAAAAGGAGGACAAGTGAAAGCAACAGTTACTCCTAGAAGCTACAAAAGAGCCAAGTGCTTGACTCGAGGGTGAGTCAAGGATTGTGGTCGGAGCTTGTTGGGACCTTTGTTTTTGGATTAGAAGTTGTGAAAGAAGGAATACAGTCCCAGTTTGGCTTAACATGAATTGCACAAGCTACAAAAGAAGTTGGACAGTGGATCAAGTAAAAGAAACAGAAATCATTTGCGGAGAGGGACAGCACAACCCCAGCAAGTTAAAATTAGTTATAATAGAACAAGAAAGCATGTGAGCCAAAAGCCAGAATATCCCACTTATCCTATATGTATGAGGTTCATACGATTCTAGAGGGTTAGATGGGTTAGTTGATTTAGAGGAGATCGAGGCGCAGATAGATTAGAGGTTCTGTGAATGTAAATTGTATACAGTTTTGGGGAAAAGGGTAGATAGAGCTGTGTGACATGAGTCCGTAGTCAGAAGCATGTAACATAGTACTAATTTGTATCTTTGAGATTGTATCTGAAAATCTCTAATGATAATAGATGAAGAAGGACCCAAAATTTTGAAATATAATGTGTCATTCTGTGTTTATGCTTATAAATTGTATCTTTACAGTACACCTTTATGCTTGATAAGCTCCATATGATATATCTGTGTATGAATGTTTTTCACAACTTAAGTATCTTTAGTTCCTATATGCATGAGCTCAGATTTGTTCTGTAGTTAGCCTAACTTGCGCAAGATCATGGTGAATCTTGAAGGTTCTGGGAACCCACCTAAGTATTATCCTTTCCCTTCCCTATCCTTTTGTCTTGGTTACGCTTCAAGTGAGACTTCTTCTCTTCGGAGGAGATGAAAATGCCAGCGCTCTAGACTACTCAGTACCTTTTTTTGGTAACATGAGAAGGACCCTAGTTTGATCAATTCTACGCCAACATGTGCTAGAGTGAAAACTCCCGAAGTCCTGAAGGTCGGAGTTAATCCGGATCGTTCTTCAAAGAAGACGTGTGTTAGAAGATCAACCTATTCAGAGTTCAGCATTCTATAGAATTGGAGTGTGCTAGTGAGGAATCTCCTGAAGCCCGAAGTTCTGAAGTGACGTGGCTTGCTAACGTCACTTGAAATGATGTAGACACATGGGATGCGTGCCACATGTCAGTGAGTTAAGAACCTTTGAAATATTAAAATTCCAGTTAGAATGTGACACATGTTACCCATCTGATTGCGCCACATGTCCGCTTCTAGTATTCTGCCACGTGGCACTCCTCTCGAACATGGATGGTGGGGCCCCTAATGGTCACAATGGATGCGTGGTGCCAGATCCTGCAGTCCGGAGACCTTGCACTCCAGATAAATTATGTTCAACTATGAAGGCTCCCGAAGGCCCGTAGGTCGGAGTCTACCTCGACCGTTGATCACGAAGGACACACGGCAGCAGAATGCGGTAGTCCAGAGACTTGACACTCCAGAATAAATGGTTCATGACTGGGTGGGAGGAATAAATCTGCGACGTCCCATAGCTCCAAAGTGACATGGCGTGACGACATCACCAGGGTGATGTGGGAGTATTCAGAGATGCGCGGTTTGGGAGTTTTGGGGTGTGCAGATGTGAAATCCTCCAAATCCCCGGAGCCATGAAGCCCCGAAGTCGGACTTCTGTAGTAAATATCAACTATTGGATGTTGGGAAGTCGTGGACCATTTATCTACCCCACTTCGCGAGTTCACCAATTCGGCACTTTCGGAGATTTGTTATGTTGTGCTTTGGAAACTGCTAAATCTCAGAGTCCTGGAGCTCCTATCCACTGTATATCTGAATGGAGAATGTTGGTCGTAGATCCACCATTCTCTGTGAGTTTTCCAGTTCAATGTTATGTGATGTTTGTGATGTGCGAAAAGGGAAACCTCTAAAACTCCAGAGCCACGAAGTTTCAGGGCTCTGGATAAGCACTCAACTATTAGCACTTGGTCACAGCAGTGGTCACATGCGAGTTAAGGGCTGAAGAAAAGGGGGCTAACGCCCTAAAATTGTTGCAGAATAGAGCAGGGCTTAGAGATAGAAGCCTGAGGGGTTCTTGATCGACCAGGCCCTGCAGAAAATGGAGTCTGATATTCTTTTGATTAAGATGGGTTTAAATTATCCTGGAAAAATTATTAATTCTAATAACCAGACAAAATTCGATTGACTGCACATTTTGCAGAGTTAACAATTGTCAGAAACGAACCGAATTGTTCCACAGTGCAGAGAAATGGAGGAGGCACGGGATGCTTACAGTTCAGAGAATGAAGCTAGAGGAATGGATGTCCATTTGGGAATTGAAGGAACAAACTCCAATGGACACGGAGAAGAAATAGATAAAGACGTGGGCATGATGAAAATCATTAAAGATTTGAAAAAATATGTACAAATTCACCAGGCAGATAACGAAAGGCTTAAGAGAACCAAGGAGAAACAGGAAGACTTCAATATGAAGTTAATGCGGAGCCTGGAAAGATTTGAAAAGAAGTTGGATAAGGAGAGTGGCTCCAGCAAATCAGGAAGTCATGGGACCCCTAAGAAGAAAGGAAGATCAAGGAGTGGCAATAGACATCACCAACACTCCCAAAAGCAATCCCATAGGAGAGCGCACAGTAGCTCAAGTCCATCCCCTGTCAGGAAACATAGGAAATCTGGGGTGGATGAGTTGAAAGGAGAAATTAATAAGATCAAACCTCCTACTTTTGATCGAGAGCATAAGAAGGATGAAAATGTTGAGTGATCCAGAATTGGATCTCGAGACCAAAATGGGTCCAGGAAGGCCTAAAAATCAAAGTGCTCGGAATCTCTTCAAAACGGACTTGTGCATAGGCCTCGTCGATATGAACCCAATGCAACTTGAACGGGCTCAAACAGACATTGTATGCGAAATATATCGCGATCTATTCATTTTGTCAAATAAGCAAACTTTTGTTGACTATATTGTCCGTATAGTGTTGACGTGGAAGTTGACTATACAAGTCATATGGTCATACAGGTGATGTGGCAGTGAGTTGGTAGGTTGCTAACTGGGCATGACAACTAACAAGTGGATGAGTCAGAGTGTGACACATGGCACCACTGCAAGGGTGACACATGGCACAAACTGACGTGGCAAGGTTGTACAGCCGTACGACACGTGGTAGTTGGCTGATGTGGCAAGTACAGTTGCCCTGACTGGGTATGACAAGTGGTCGAATGCTCTCTTGACACATGGTTGGTTAATGGTGAATGGCATGGTGCCACGTGGCCCAGTCTTGGGCTGCCACATGGCACCCCTCCGTTGGACATATTGGGAAAAAGTTTATGGACTCGACCAGAGTCGAACCCATGACCTTCGGGCGTGGGAGAGCGACTTGGCAGGGTTGGGCTACCAGCCTACCTCAGGTGTTCCTTTTTATGTATGGTCTAAACTTTATAGTTAAAGTGATATGTTTTTTCATTCTGGGCGGAGTAAGGGCTTGGGCCTAGCCCCAGCCCTCGGTGCGTCACCATACGACCTCACCACGGGACTACATGTTATATTTTGACGTGGATTAGTTGTTGTTTAAACCATGGTTCTATATTGCTTCACCATGTGTTCATACCATATAGTGCAGCGGATGTTTGGAGTTTGGCCTAGCCCCTGATCGCGGGCATATCACTCAGCATATGACCCCACTATATGTGTTGGCATGGAATGTAAAGGGTTAGCCCCGGTCGACCAGGCTAGCCCCCCGACCAAGGGGCATGACCAACAGTTGTGACTAGGGGCTAGCGCTAACAATTCGAGTGCATGGAGCTTAGAGGACAAGGCCACATGGCCATAGACGTGACCGAGGGCCGGGAGCTAAGGGCTAGAGCAGTGCGCCAACAGGGCCAGGGCCACATGGAGGGCTCCCAGATGACCAAGGGCTCACGAAAAATGGGTTACTCCTGATTTATATTCCATTTTGTGGGTTTTATACTATATTATATGGTTTTTAATGAATTATTAGCCAGATTTGGGAGATTTAATCCATTTTTGGAGGATCTTGGGCCCTTTTTTAGGCCAGATCTTGGGGAGAAGTTGGGAGGTTGTTACCCACTTCAGGCCTATATAAACCAAAGGCTCTTGAAGCCATGAGGGAGGTTCAGATTAGAGAAATGTTGATGAATTGTTGAGGCAAAGCCATTTTTATGCAGGCAATCTATTGAGGAGTGCACCTTTGCAGGCCATTTTTGGGCGTTTCGTTCATCTGTTTTCGGTGCCGTCAGTTTTCATGGGTTCTTGAGATCTAGAAGAACACAGATAGCTCATTTTTGTAATCCTTTGGCACTTTTATGATGTACATTTGAAGCTTCAAACAGAAATAAGAAAGCCTCACCCACTGAGACAAAGGCTCGGAGACGTAGGCGAGATTACCGAACTTCGTTATCACTTTGGTGTGTATGGTTTGTTGTTTTTCATGCTTATTTCCATATCTGTATATTTCTTAATAGCTGCTATGTTTCCTCATTATTTCTTCCTCTTTCATTAATTTCCTAAATGGTAAAATAACACATGCTTTAAAACACAACCATTGTCGTTAAAAGATCTTTTCGGATCAAGTGGTATTAGAGCTAGTTGATGTTTAGTTATTGAGTTTGCATGATTACCAGGGAAAGGTTGAATCATGGTGAAGGCAAGCTTGTTGAAGAGAATACCGAGATTGGATCAAGAAAGAGAACTTCTCAAAGTGAGAAATGGCATCTAAAGAGGGACTTTCTCAAGATGAGAAGGATATGAGAAAAACTCTCTTTGCCATGTCGGAGATGGTGAAAGTGTTGTATAAAGATTACTTGGAATGAAAGAGATCGGTTCAAGGGAAATATTCAAAGAATGACAAAAGTGAAGAAGAATTGAATGAATTGACTTCTACAGCCAATTCAGAAATCATCTCTAAGGTATGCAGTGGAAGTCATTCATCAATTTCGCATTGTTCCCATCAAGATGGTTCTTTTGGTGCATTTGAAAAACATACAAGAGGTATAGGTTTGAAATTGTTAACCAAGATGGGTTATGAAGGAAAGGGCCTTGGAATCAAGGGCCAAGGTATTTTTAATCCCATAAAGTTTGTGGAAAGACCTTGTTAGTTAGAATTGGGATATGGCGAAGTGGAGATTGGAGAATGCTCCAAAACATTGGAAGCAAGTGATGCTTCAAATGACTAGTTTAAGTCATTGCGGGAACACTTCACGAAAGGTGATGGTGTATCACTCCAAGATGGTGATAGTGAATGCAATTCATCTCCAAAGAAAAGTGAAGATAAGCAAGACATGTATAATGGTCATGGTTGTTCCAAATCTCTTTTAGATTATAAAAATCATAATCATGTAATCCAAAACTTGTGGAATATGTATCCTTGTATGTTTTGTCATTCACCTAAGCATTGTGTGGCCAAGTGTTGGAAGAGACAATATTTGTACAGGAAGATTATGTCGAACAGGAAGGATACACGACATAAATACTCAACTCTACAATGGAAGAAAGGGAAGGGAAAACAAGTCTGGATGCCAAAAAACCATTGCACCTATTGCAACAGGGGTGGACATCAAAAGGCTAAATGTTGGAAGCTTAATCCGGAGCTCGGTCCAAAGAAGGACAAAAGGATTGTGCATGTACTCACAAAGGAGGAGGGATTACCAGTGAAGCAAGAGGAACAACATGAAGGAAAGAAACCAGCCACTTGGTTTTTCCAGAAGTGGATGTCACATCTTCATTGTATTTTGCTTCCATTAATGTAATCACACATGTTGAAATGATGACCTGTTATAACATCATTTTTGTACAACATAGTGTTTTGTTTTTATCCTTATGAGTATGTAAGCAGTAAGGTCCATTTTGTAACCTTTTGAAGGACCAAAAGGTCTTTAGTGGGGAGGTGTGATCCAGAATTGGATCTCGGGACCAAAATGCGTCCAAGAAGACCTAAAAATCAAAGTGCTCAAAATCTCTTCAAAATGGACGTGTGAGTAGGCCTCGTCGATACGAACCCAAATAAACTTGAACAGGCTCAAACAGGCGTTGTATGTGAAATATATCGGGATCTGTTCGTTTCATCAAACAGGCAAAATTTTGTTGACTGTACAATCCGTACAGTGCTAACGTGGCAGCTAACTGTACAGGCCATATGGTTGTACAGGTGACGTGGCAATGAGTTGGTAGATTGTTGACTGGGCATGACAGCTGACAGGTGGATGATTCAGAGTGTGACATGTGGCACCACTGCAAGGGTGACACGTGGCATCGACTGACGTGGCAAGGTCGTACAGTCGTACGACACATGGCAGGTACAGTGGCACTGACTGAGTCTGACAAGTGGTCGAATGCTCTCTTGACACGTGGTTGGTTAATGATGAATGGCATGGTGCCACGTGGCCCAGTCTTGGGCTGCCACGTGGCACCCCTCCATTGGATGTATTGGT
>SNQJ01S0078485.1:15429-36167 GCA_010110895.2 Picea sitchensis
GCCCTAGGTGTTCCTTGTTATGTATGGGCGAAACTTTATAGTTAAAGTGATATGGTTGTTCATTTCAGGCGAAGTAAGGGATGGGGCCTAGCCCCAGCCCTCGACACGTCACCATATGTCCTCACCATGGGACTACATACTATATTTTGGCGCATAATAGTTGTGTTTTAAACCACAGTTCTATAGCGCTTCACCATGTTTCCATATTGTATAGTGCAACGGATGTTTGGAGTTTGGCCCAACCCCCGACCGTGGGCATATCACTCAACATATGACCCCACTATACGTGTTGGCGTGGAATGTAAGGGGTTAGTTCTGGTCGGCTGGGCTAGCCCACCGACCAAGGGGTGTAACCAACGGCTGTGACCAGGAGCTAGTGCTAACAATTCGAGCGTGTGGAGTGTAGAGGACAGGGCCACATGTCCATAGATGCGACCGAGGGTCGGGAGCTAAGGGCTAGACCAGCGCACCAACAGGGCCAAGGCCACATGGAGGGCTCCTAGATGACCAGGGGCTCGCAAAAAATGGGTTGCACCTAATTTATATGCCATTTTGTGGGTTTAATACTATATTATATGGTTTTTAATGGATTATTAGCCAGATTTGGGAGATTTAATCCATTTTTGGAGGATCCTGGGCCCTTTTTTAGGCCAGATCTTGGGGAGAAGTTGGGAGGTTGTTACCCACTTCAGGCCTATATAAACCAGAGGCTCTTGAAGCCATGAGGGAGGTTCAGATCAAAGAAATGTTGATGAATTGTTGAGGTAAAGCCATTTTTATGTAGGGAAGCTATTGAGGAGCGCACCTTTGTGGGCCATTTCTGGGAGCTTCGTTCATCCGTTTTCAGTGCCGTCGGTTTTGATGGCTCGAACAGAAATAAGAAAGTCTCACCCATTGAGACAAAGGCCCGAAGATGAAGGCGATATTGTTGAACTCATTTATCACTTTGGTGTTTATGGTTTGTTATTCTTCATGCTTATTTCCAGATCTGTATATTGCTTAATTGTTACTATGTTTCCTCATTATTTATTCCTCTTTCATTAATTTCCTAAATGGTAAAATAAAATATGCTTTAAAACTCAACCATTGTCATTAACAGATCTTTTTGGATCATTGAGACATGGCTTCTAGGAATGAAGAAGTACTTCCAATTGCAAAACTATTCTTCTCATGCAGAGGGAAGAATTGCCATCTACCAACTTAAAGGAAAGGCATCCATATGGTGGGATCAGTTTGTGCAAGTGAAGCACATCATAGAGAAGAATGTGACTTGGAAGGATTTCAAGAGACATTTTGAAAAGAAATACTTAACCAAGAGATACTATGACAAGAACATGAAAGAGTTCTTTGAACTTAAACTGGGAAACATGACTATAGATGAATATGAGAGGAGATTTCTAGAGTTGTTGAAGTATGTCCCTTTCATTAGGGATGAGACAGTCAAGATCCATAGATATCTGAGTGGACTTCCATATTTTATCAGTGAAAAAATCCAGTATGATGATCCAAAAACTATGGAAGAAACCACTAGAAGGGAGAAGTGTTTATATGATCAACATAAAGGAAAGCCTACTTTCCAAAGAGCTTGGGAATACAAGAGGAAATTTAAGAAGGAGGAGAGGCAGAAGGGGAACAAGCCACCATTTTTTTAGAAATAGTCCTCAAGGACAGCCAATTTTGAGAGAGCCTGGGATTTCTGAAGTAGGTGGGCAAAGGCCAAGGCAGACACCTATGCAGTGTTGGGGTTGTAAAGGAGGTCATAAGTACAGAGATTTCCCTCATAGAAAGTACAAGGTGAGAGTTGTTCAACATTTTCAGCAAGCAGAAACAGTGGAGGACATGGGCAGAAGTGTACCCGGGATCTATGCATCCCTGGACAACAAGCAAGTTGAGTTTCAATCACACATGATTGAAGTTGAAGGTATGATCAATAACCATGCCCTTACTATTTTAATTTATTCGAGGGCTAGTAATAGCTATATAGATCCTAAGGTAGTGGAAAGATTTCAATTACCAAGAAGCAAGCATGGGAAATCTTGGTTGGTGCAGTTGGTTACAGTGGCCAAGAGAAAGGTTGTTGAATTGGTTAAATCATGTCCATTGGGCATGAATGGACTGAGTACCAAGGAAGATTTGAACATCTTGCCTTTGGGATCATATGATTGCCTAATTGGTATGGATTGGTTAGACCAACACCATGTCATATCAGATTGTCATAAAAAGGCATTCACCTTCTTAGATGAGGAAGGAAATCAGAGAGTATTCCCAGGAATTCTCAAGGCAATTATTGTTCAGGAAATCTCAGCAATGCAACTAAAGAAGTGTTACAAGAAGGGATGTCAAATATTTGCAGCCCATATTGAGGAAGCATCTAAGGATAAGGTGCCAAAGATCATGCAGTCCTGGAATATTTTGAATATGTGTTCAAGGAGGTACCAGGACTACCCCCAAAGAGAGATATTGATTTCTCTATAAATTTAATGGTTGGATTAGCTCCAGTCACCAAAGACTCCTTACAGAATGAGTACACCAAAACTGAAGGAGTTGCAAATGCAGCTTGAAGAGCTTCTAAAGAAGGGGTATATACGCCCAAGTGTGTCACCTTGGGGTGCCCTAGTCTTGTTCGACCAACACCATGCCATATTAGACTGTCATAAAAAGGCATTCACTTGCTTGGATGAGAAAGGAAATCAGAGAGCAGTCCAAGGAATTCCCAGGGCAGTTATTGTCCGGGAAATCTCAGCAATGCAACTAAAGAAGTGTTACAGGAAGGGATGTCAAATATTTGCAACCCATATTGAGGAAGCATCTAAGGATAAGGTGCCAAATCTGGAGGATCATGCAGTCTTGGAAGATTTTGAAGATGTGTTCAAGGAGGTACCAGGACTACCCCCAAAGAGAGATATTGATTTCTCTATAAATTTAATGCTTGGAGCAACTCCAGTCACCAAAGACTCCTTACAGAATGAGTACACCAGAACTAAAGGAGTTGCAAATGTAGCTTGAAGAGCTTCTGAAGAAAGGGTATATACACCCAAGTGTGTCACCTTGGGGTGCCCTAGTCTTGTTCATGAAGAATAAAGATGGGACATTGAGATTGTGCATCGATTTCAGACAGTTGAACAAAGTGACTATAAAGAACAAGTATCCTCTACCAAGGATTGATGATCTCTTTGATCAGTTGAAGGATGCAAGGATATTTTCAAAGATATATCTCAGGTCAGGATACGATCAGGTAAATATTAAAGAGGAAGACATCAGCAAGACCGCCTTCAAGACAAGGTATGGTCATTATGAGTTCACAGTGGTGCCATTTGGGTTATCAAATGCATCAGTTGTTTTCATGTGCTTAATGAATGGTGTTTTCCGAGAATATTTAGACAAGTTTGGCATTGTATTTTTGGATGACATCCTTGTATATTCCAAGATAGAGGAAGAGCATGAGCAGCACTTGAGGATGGTGTCACAAGTGCTAAGAGAGTATCAACTATATGCCAAATTGAGCAAGTGCTCATTTTATCAAAACGTAATTCACTATTTGGGGCATATCATATCTGAAGAAGGGATAGAAGTGGACCCTAAAGATTGAGGCCATTAAAGGCTGGACAACACCTAAGAATGTGACAGAAGTCATATCCTTCATGGGTCTAGCTGGCTACTATAGAAGGTTCATTGCAGGGTTTTTGAGAATATCCCGTCCCATCACTTCCTTGCAAAGGAAGGGGAAGAAGTTTCAATGGATAGCAGAATGCGAAATGAGCATCCAGCAATTGAAGCAGTTCTTAACCAGTGCTCCAATTATGTCGATTTCTGATCCAAATGAAGATTTTGTAGTTTGCACCTATGCATGCAAAGAAGGACTGGGAGGATTCCTTAGTCAGAACGAATTTGTGATATGTTTCAAGTCCAGAAAATTGAAAGAACATGAAAGGCTCTACGCCACACATGATTTGGAGTTGGAAGCCATTGTACACACTTTAAAGAAATGGAGACACTACCTCATGGGAAAGAGGTTTTAGCTCAGGACAGACCATAATGGTCTGAAGTATTTGTTTGATCATCCTACTTTGAATGCTAGGCAGAGTAGATGGTTGGAATTTCTCTGTGAGTATGACTTTGATATCAAGCACATCAAATGAAAGGAGAACAAAGTGGCTAATGCACTCAATAGGAAGGTGCATGAACTGCATGCTACAACCATTAGCATGTATTAGATGGATCTTAAAGGCATAATTTATGAGACTGCAAAAGTTGATTTGCAGTACATGGAGATGGTAACAAAGTTACAGCAAGGTAAAATGCAGCAAAAAGTTGAAGATTATGAATTGGGAATTGAAGGAATTCTCTTGTACAGAAACAGAGTTTATGTACCCAATTCTCATGAATTGAGGAGTGTGATTTTAAAATAAATGCACAACATACCTTATGCGAGACACCCATGATATCAGAAAACAGTTTCAGCAGTCAAGAGCCAATATTATTGGTCATGCATGAAGAGGGAGATTGTTGAATACATAGCTAAATGCTTGGAGTGTTAAAGGGTCAAGGCTAAGCATAGACACCCAGCTGGGTTACTGCAGCCATTACCCATTCCTGAGTGGGAGTGGGAAGTGGTGACAATGGATTTCATCACAGGATTTCCCAAAACAAGCAAGCAGCATGATGCAATCATGGTGGTGGTGGACAAGCTTACTAAAGTTGCCCATTTCATTCCTATGAAGGTTACTCACAAGGAAACCAATGTTGTTGATATTTATATGAAGGAAGTAGCATGCTTGCATGGAATACCCAAGACAATTGTGTCTGATAGAGACCCAAATTTTACCTCAAAGTTTTGGAAGGGGTTATTCAAAGCGTTCGGAACAAATTTGAACTTCAGCACAGCCTATCATCTTAAGTCTGATGGGAAAACAGAAAGGGTGAACCAAGTGATAGAGGATATGCTAAGGATGTATGTGATGGACAAACCATCTAAATGGGAAGATTATCTACACTTGGTAAAAATTTCCTACAACAATGGGTATCAAGCATCAATGAAGATGAGCCCGTTTGAAGCACTTTACGACAGAAAGTGCAACACCCCAGTAAGTTGGGACAACCCAGTTGATAGGGAAGTGGTTGGGCCATAGCTTCTCAAGGAAAGGGAAGAGAAAATGTTGAAGATTAAACAGAATTTGAAGGCTTCCCAAGACAGGCAGAAAATCTATACTGACAAGAACAGAACTCACAAGGAATTTAAAGTGGGTGATCATGTTTTCTTGAAGGTGAAAGCCAACATAAGTTCCCTGAAGCTAAGAAATTGTTCCAAGTTGGTAGCCAGATATTGTGGGTCGTTTGAAATCCTAGAGAGGATTGGACCAGTAGCTTATATGCTTGCATTGCCTGCATCTATGTCTATACATAATGTATTTCGTGTCTTGTTTCTTAAGAAATATATACCTGATGCTAATCATGTTATTGATTGGAATGTGATTCAGGTGGAGCAAGAAAGTGTTTTTCATGTACATCCAGTATGCATACTGGACCGGAAAAGAAAACAACTCCGGAATCGAGCCATAGGGATTCTAAAAGTCTAGTGGACCTGGTACAGTCCTGAGGACACAACATGGGAGCATGAAGACGCTATGTGGGCAGAATACCCGCATATTTTTGAAGATTTTGAAAATCTTGTTGATGTTGTGTAAATGAGTTGCACTAAGGACAGTGCAAAAATAAGGGGAGGGGATTGTAATATCCCAAGGTTGAGCCCCAGTTGTAATCATGAATTGTAACATGTTTTGTAGGTTGGTGAGCCGAGCATTTATAAGATGCTAGGCTTATGTGTTTGTTAGGTCGGAGAGCCTAGATGTTAAAGGCCAGAAGCATGCTTTGTATATGTAAATATTCATATTATTAATATAACTACATCGTTGTGTGCAGACCGACCATGAAGAAAGAGTTGTGGGGGACTAAGCTCTGCTAGGCTGGGTAAGGGAAGGGGGGTGAGAGGCTAGGAAAGAGGGGATAATCTTGAGGGCTTAACCCAAGGGAATACTATAATGTATTTCCTGAAAATACTAAAGTTGGGAAATAAACCTAGTGATCCTAAGTTCCTTTGGGGAGAGGAACGGATTCCAAGTGGAGAGGAAGGTGCTCCTGGAGAGCCAAGTGTCACCCAGGACGCATGCATATTTATGTGGGAATTTCCACTGTTGTGGGGGTTCACAAACCATTCTGGCCATCTTTCCTCACGAGTTCGCTCTCACCATCGTCACGACGCTCGCCAGCCTGACCAAGATTGGCCATCCATTACACTATTTCACCCACGCAACCATGCACTGAGTCGTCACGCAGTGAGCCAGTCCGCCATTGTTAAATACCTCAACCACCTAAACCTCTACACAAGATCAAACCGTTATCTTGTTGAACCTGCACCCTACGGGTTGCATGTGTTTCATCGTTTTTCCCCCACGTTCAGTTTTTGTTGTTTCCATCACCTTGTCCATGCGCTGAGGAGAGGGAGTGAAGAAGTGGTTTGTCAGGCCCGTGGATTGAAGAAGCAGGTTGCCATGCCTATGAGAAACTCTCTCTGAGTGAGAGAGTGTGTTGAGGAAGTGACTTATCCTGGAGGGAGTCCAGTAGAAGCTAAAGAGCTCTGAGAATTCTTGATCCGACCTGTTGTTGAAGCCCAAGGAAAGGGAGGTGTAGCAGCCGATGGACTGTGTAACAGTGAAGGTGTACACTCCTGGGGTGGGACAGGCATGTGGGGAATGAGAGTCTATGAGTTGTGGGTGTAAGTGTCTTCTTGGAGGAAATCCTTTATGTCGTACTGTGCAACTTCATGTTGTCCCTGCCTAGCCTAGGAATCCCTTGCCCAGTGGATTTTAGTCCCAGCTCGGGGTTGACCCACTTGAGAGTGATGAATAATGTGGTCTAAGTCTAGGAGGTTCGTGGAAGGTATGCATGTAGTTGGTGTACTTCAATTAAAATATAAGTACCAAGTCTCTAATCATTTCCAAGTTTGGTTACATGCTGTGTATTTATATATGTTTTTATATTTATGGGTTTTATCTGTGATTACTGCATGTATGTTTTTACTGTTATTTATGCATTATGTTGTGTGATAGTAGAACGTAAATCGTATGTTAAATTTGTATGTTTTATTGTCTCTTCTGCATGATTATGTGTATGAGCATAATGTTATGTCTGGTTAAAATTGCATTAAATATATATGTGTGTGTGTGTGTGTGTGTGTGTGTGATAGTCTTCTGGAATAGCATGGCCTGACCTTGGTGGTTGGGGATGTCACAAATTGGTATCAAAGAAAGATATGTTTACGGAGTGATGTTGTCTGGCCAGTCGGGGGTTGGGGATGTCGCAAATTGGTATCAGAGCGTTTTCAGAAGTGACGTTGTCTGGCTTGTTGATGGTTGGGGATTTTACAAAATGGTATTAGAGCATTTTCAGAAGTGACGTTTCCCAGCCTGTTGGTGGTTGGGTACATTACATGAATAGAATGTTGAAGGACAAGGCAAGGAGCATGCTCAGTGGTGTTGAGTTCGCACAAGAATTTTGGGTAGAAGTAGTCGATATTGCAAAAAAATTGTTGAATATGTCTCCTTCGTCGGTGCTAGTCGACTTGAATCCACATGAGATATGGTTTGGTAAGAATCCTTCACTTTCACATCTGAAAGTATTTGGTTTTGATGCATTTGTCCATGTTCCCAAGGAAAAGAGGAGCAAGGTGTACAAGAAGGTAGTCAAATGTATTTTCATTGGATACGAGGAAGGAATGAAATGATATAACCTTCGGGATCCTGCATCAAGGAAAAAAATGTACAGTCAAGATGTGGTCTTTAGAGAAGTCTGAAGGAAGTTTGAGTCTAAAGTGGTTCAAACATAGAAAAATATAGAGAAGGTGAGGTTTGAATTGAGGAACGAAGAGGAAGATGATTATGATGAGTTGACTGAATCAGATGAAGAGGTGGAACAAATTACACATGTTGTAAGGAGGTCTGAACAAGTAAGAAAACCAATCAAAAGGTATAGTCCACCCGACTTTCATTATGCATTCATGTTAACTACCATTGGTGAGGAGCCCAAGTTGGTCAAGGCGACAGTCGACTTGATAGAGGATAAACTATGGAAGGATGCCATGGTTGAAGAGATGGAATCCTTGGACAAGAATGAGATGTGGGATTTAGTCAAGCTACCTAGTGGAAGAAATCCCATTGATAGCAAGTGGGTGTTCAAGAAAAAGATGAAAGAAATACGTCAAGTCGAGAAATGAAAGCTCGATTGATAGCAAAACATTACTCTCAAGTCAAAGGATTTGCCTTTGGTGATATATTTTCCCCTATTGCAAAACTAACTTCCATTAGAGTACAAATGTCTATGGCTACAACATTTGATCTTGAAATAGAGCAAATGGATGTAAAGACAACGTTCACTTCAAAGAAGAAATCTACATGAAACAACCTAAAGCATTTGTAGTAAAGGGAAAGAAACATTTGGTGTGCAAACTAAAAATATCCATTTATGGTCTAAATTAATCACCAAGGATGTGGTGCCAAAAGTTTGACACATACATTCTTAGTTTGGGATTTTTGAGAAGCAAAGTTGATCACTACATATATTCCAAGGAAGAAGGTGGGTAGTTCATATATGTAGCATTGTATGTCGATGACATGTTGCTAATAAAAAACAACATGGATGCAGCAAAGGAGGTGAAGAAGCAACTCTCCTCCAAGTTCGACATGAAGAATCTCGGTGCAGCAAACTTCATTATGGGAATGGAGATCAAGAGAGATTGGGTAGCTAGAAAGCTCTAGTTGAATCATAAGAAATATATTGAAATAGTTTTTAAACGTTTCAACATGCAGGATTACAAACTTGTAAAGGTGCCAATTCCTATGGAAGCAAGGCTAACTGTTGAATAGTGTCCAAAAACACAAGAAGAAATAGAGGACATGGCACATGTTCTTTATGCAAGTGTTGTTGGTAGTCTAATGTATATAATGGTCTGCACTTGATCAGGCATTGCCCATGCAGTGGGAGTGTTGAGTAGGTACATGTCGACACCTGGAAAGGAGCATTGGACAGCTGTCATGAGGGTATTCAAGTATTTGTGTGACACAAAATATTATGGTATATGCTACCAAGTGGAACCTGGAGATGAAAATGAAGTAGATGTACATGGCTTTGTTGAAGCTGACTGGGTTGGAGATATCGATCGTTGAAGGTCGACCAGTGGATATGTGTTCAAGATGTTCGATGGAGTAATCAGTCGAGGTCATAGCCTTGTCAACAACATAAGTTGAATACATGGTATCCACTCATGGAAGCAAAGAACCAATATTGTTGCAATGATTGTGTTCATGGATCGATTTTGAGCAGAAATATATGAAGATAAATTACAACAGTCATAGAAAAATATTTTTGGAAAAGAACCTATATTATCATTAAAAGACTAAGCATATTGATGTACAATACCATTTCATGAGAGACATGGTGGAAAGAAACAAGGTGTTGTTGGAGAAAGTAGACATGTTGGAAAACATAACAGACTCTTTGACCAAGTCTGTGAGTGTTGTGAAGTTCTCTTGGTGCAGAGAGGCAATGGGTATTGTTGCCTTTGGGTATGTGAACAAAATTTCAGTAAAATCGTGATTCAACAAAGAAGACAACAAGTGGGAAAATGTTGGGTTGTTATATTATTTGTAGTGAAATTCGAATCGAGGTGAATCTACTAGAAGTGAAAGTCGAGTCGAGGTGGATCGATCGGAAGTGAAATTCGAAAGTCGAGGTGGATCGAATGGGCCAAGTCGAAGTTGAAGTGATCAACAACAAGTCAAAGAGGTTGATAAGCGGTTGTGGCAACAGACTAAATACCGAATGAAGGCTGATTGGTAAGTCGACTGGTAATTTGACTGGTAATCTACTGTAACAAAATCCTGAGATTCACGAGATTTGTAGCAAATGATCTGCATGTATCTGTAATTGTTTTTTGGGTGCCTTTCTTTAGGGTTTTTCCTACAATAAAGGCTATAAATAAGGCATGTTGTAATTTTATAAAATCTAATCGTGAATAATCAATTGTTAGACGTTGTTGGTCATGTAGATGTAATTCAAATTGGATATAGGGTTGTTCTTATGTAAAGCAAGAGGGTATGATGTCGATTGTGTCTTAGGTGTGGACCAAGGTTAGGCATGCAACCTTTTATTTTGAATGAATAAGACAACAAGAGAGCAAGACTCTCAAGGAAGGTTGGTTTTTGCGTTTGGGTTTCCAAGGTAAAATCTTTGTGTATTGTGTGTTTGCTTTGTCATTTACTTTGTTGATTAAATATTTATTCTTCTCTTCTACTAGGTTTAGCATGGAAGTATAAATTCCTTTGATGTAACAACGAAGTATAGTATTCTATATTCAATGGTTCTAGAGGAGCAGTCTCAGGGGTGAACGTGTTGAGAATAATGGTGAAGCATTGGTTAAGTCCTTTACCTTCAATTGAGGTGAGGAATGGAAGGTCCTCACTCAATCATTTTCGAATCTCAATAGGCTAAGGTGAGATAGGCGGGAATGTTACCTTGGGTTTATAGTGTATGCAAAAATATCAATCAACCCTCAAGAAATATGTTCTTGGGCATACTAATATCATCAAGGTGTGTGTTTTGTTGGGTATGTGTTATACTTTTTGTATGACTACGTTGTGTCAAGTGCGTGGGGGCGTTTGAGAAAAAAAAAATTGCATTGGGAAACATGTCACATTTTTGCCTCGTTTTTCATGTCGCCTCGATTTTCGTGTCCATTGTTGGACATTTTTTCGACACATGGATTTTTTCCGATGGTTTTCTATTTATGGTTAACGAATTAGGGTTGTTGACTAATCCATGTCATTGGGTTAGGGTTTTGGATGCCACTAGCTCCTATATGTATATTGTATTGTAAACAATGTATCACAATGAATGAATACAAAATATGTTGGTTTCCCTGGTTTAGGTTTCCAGGAGAAAAATATATGTGTAATGTGTGTATTTGCCATTGTATCTTTTCTATTATTTTACTGAAAATTTGTTTGCAGTAAATAATTGTACGAGGTTAAAATCTACATGTTTCTGCTAAAACAATGTACAAAAATTTTATATGTAAATGATTACAAGAATTAAAATGAATAAAATAAAGAATACATGCACTCTGAAAAATAGTAACACAAGTCTCAATTGAGAATAAACCATACTTTTATTGATGATAGCTTTTCTAAGTTACAACAAAATGTCTCTTTTCAAACCCCTGCAAGGGTAAGGACCGAGATTAGACTTAGAAGTTTAGGAAGTAATTTAACAATTGTACAAAGACAACTAGCATCTGAAAGAAAATGACCAAGACCGAATTGTAATGGATCAACCAAGCCACGAGCTCATTAAGTCTTGACTCTGCAAAGTAATCTTAATCAGAACTGAAAATTAATTCATAAATTATAATAAAAATACACAGACTGCCAAGAGAAATGAATGACCTTCTGAAGCATATCAAATATCAATGTTTCTTAGTCATCTCTCCTTTGCCACCTTTATAATGATCATGCTATCAACAAGAGGATTTAACTCTTTAAGGAACTCATAAAATGAAAGAATGAAATTCAGAAATCTCAATATGAAATGAGAGAAAACCTTATCATAAATGTTTCTCTCTAATTCCTCATATTTTCTTTGTCCTTCTATTCTTCCTTTTATTCTCTAAAAGGTTGTTCTCCAAGTAGTTGAACCACTTTTGGTTATTTAAATTAATAACTTTAGTTAATAAATAGGACAAGTAAATTTATGATGAGGATAATTAATAAATAATATAATAACTAAATAGTTGGGGCACCCCTCTATCATGCACTTTTATTTCAATAATCAATTTTAGTTTTTCCTTGTCACTCCACAATATAATCATAAAATATATAGAAATCAACATCATATAGTATACCATAGACATGCATTCAAAACACCATTGCATATACTACTTGTAACTCCCATAAATAAAACATGATATTTTAAAGTTTCAAAAATAAATATAATGGTTCAGCCATCTGTCCAAAATAGTGTCATAGTCAAATGTCATAATAACATAATTAAAATAGCCCAAGGAATTTCTTCTTGAAAAATTATCCCCTTCCCTTGATAAAGTCCTCATAACGAGACTTCTTTTCTTCCAACTGGACTACCTTTGGATGCAAATCATTTAAACTTATCTTACCAATGCTTGTTGATTTTATCTTGGAGTGAGTTGAAGAAGAGGACTTGGTCATGTTGGTAGAAGTAATTGGTTGCTTTCCTTTGTCAACTTGAGATCCATGAGGAGTATTTTTGTGATCTTTGGGAGGAGGAGGAGGCATAGATTCATGTGTAACAACAGTGTGAACTGGTAATATTGGGTGAACTAGAGGGGAAGGAAAATATGCATTTGTGGCAATAGTATGGACTAGAGGAGGAGGGGGGTCAATGGGCCATTGATTGATATCAGAAGAAGGATTGGCAGGTATTCCACTCCATCCATCATTATGAGGTTGCACAGGAGACTCAAGAACATTAACAATACTAGGGTGAGGTTGTAAGATAACATTAGGGGGTGCTTGGGGTTGTGGCAAGGCATGTTGTCCACCAAGGTTTAAATGCTCGGTTTGGATCAACTACTGAAATTCATCAATGTAGGCATCAAAATGAATAGAGAACCTCAATTTGTTAGCCCCCCAGTCTGCCAAAATGTGTTAGGCCCTCTACCTCTTCTTCCTTCGTTTCCTCCTATGTTGCTACCCTTATTTATGAAGCTCATCTATGTCCATTATAGGTAAATTAGTACATACATAAGACACGGTGAGATAAAACATCTAAAACAATTGGTCATCGTGATTAAATTGGCTCTGACATAACACAACCATGCAACACAAACGAGATGTTGAAAGGGGAAAGTGAAAATAGGGACATAAGTACAACTCTGAAAACATTCATTCAACAACACCCAAGTCTGAAATCCATACATGTTGATTACTACTTCAATACAAAAGATTATCCAAATTTTATTTCAAAACATGTATGCAAGTGTTTATTAGCCCAAAATATTCCCAAATCTTTTCACATCATTTAACTCCGTCTTTTGTCATGTTGATTGCATTAAGTTGTATATCTTCTTATGCATGTTATTTAATTATATAGACATGACATAAATGGAAAAATGAATTTAATAAAAGGGACTTTGGGAAATGACTCATGTAAAGTGAAACTAATGAAGGAAAATAGGTTTATATAATAAACATATGGCTTCTTTTATTCAACTTTGCAATCTTAATGCATACATATCATTTCCTTTTTAAAGTATAAACCTTTGAAGTATATAAGATGAGAGATAGTTCAAACTTAATCTCTTTTCAACCATAATTGTATATTGCAAACAAATAGCCCACACAACATATTTGATCATTAAACTTTGTCCTTGTTAACAACATGCTCCAACTATATATATATGTATTCTTCGTACTTCCACTTTAATTATATAGGCAAAGGAAAGAAATGAGAAATGGAATTTTGTTGAGTGAGGATAAGGAATAACTAACTTATGAAAAATGGTATTTGTGAATGAGAGATGAAGCCTAAATAATCATCCCAATAAAATCAATTAATTCCGTTCCTTATAACACTCAATAAAAACATCATTTTAAACAAACATCTCATAGTGTACGAACATAAGTATGTTGTATATTTTAAAGAAAATATTCTTGTTCCTCTAAAATAAACACAAGTGCGTTATGGTCACTATGTATCTTGAATCCTTTATTAAAATCAAAGTAATGTCATAGAATACTAATAAACATAAACAAAGCACTATAGGATGTGGAATTTAATATAATTACTTCATACTCCAACCATATTTGAACTATGTTCTCAACCCAATCAAAACAAAATGATTTTTCAGAGAAAAATGTTTACGAAACAACCATTGTAGTCAGTAGACATATTGGTTCCATATTATATTCGTGCAATAAAATGCTTGTCTCTAAATCAATTACTTTTTCATAAAACTTTCGGCTTAAATTGAATGAAAGAGTCTCATGCTAGATATCACATCATCATGCATACGACATTAAGTCGTGACTGTTCAAGTTGAAGGGAGGACGGGCTATACAAAACTCAAACAAACCAAGTTCAAGCCCGTGGGCGTTATTGGAGAGTATTACTCTATTATTTTAAAATCAAATTGAGTCGTGTTAATCCAGAATGAGGAAATGATCTAGAAAGAGTGAGTACCAATTATAGTAACCAAACTCTATTACCATAATCTAGTTTGAATTCATATTCACTCCAGTATACAACTAACTAAAAATGTCTCTCATTTGAGAACGGAATGAGAATGGTGGTTCAAATTGTGACCCAAAAAAATGATATGAGTTCAGATAAATCCCATGTCAACACAAAATAGATTTGAATACCCTTTTTTGCTTGACCCAGCATTCAAAACCAAAGTGTGGGTATAAATCAATCGATATAGCTCAAAAATTCACCCTGGGTTCAAAACCCATAATTTTTTTCATGTTTAAAATGTAAAGGGTGAATTCAAACAAGAATTTGCATTCTTAGTTCACCAATTTAAATTAGAACCAAGACCCATTTTCAAATATTCAGCAGTAACCAATAAAAATCACAGAGCATGTCCACAACGAGTTTAAATACTTCCAAGAAGACTAGCCCATAAACTCTATCCACAAAATTGAACTGGGTTGTTCCCAAAATGCGCAGGGAATCTAATAAGATAAAGAGAACTTGAGATCGAGTCTCAACTGCATGCAAACCATGGGATGCCCAAAATCTTTTTTTTCTTTAAAAATTGATATGGAAAATACAAGTATGGAAGATGCAAACAGAGTTAATACCAACTTTATGCAAACAAAACACTTTTTCGCTTTTTCTTTCAAGAAACAATAGAGAAGGGAAAAATAAGACTTTTTTGCACATAGTAATGCTAAACAGTGCCAACTATAACCATTCATAAAGCCAAATTCACTTGAGAAGTTGTAAAACAAATTGTTGGCTCATACCTTGCACAAAGATGCTTTTAAACCAGTGATGAAGGGTCAAATTAGTTATGTAACCACAAGGAGCAAGGGTTTAGCAAGCAGACCTCGAAGCTTCTTTCCTGAACCTCCAATAGAGAAAATGACCCAAAACCAAGGAAGAGATAGTGTGCAGGACTATGGAGTAAATGTCCACATCCCAGCACCTTCAATGCATGGCCAACTCAATCACTTTGCCAACCAACAAACCATTACAAAGTATGTCAATTCAACAATCATAAAACCCTTCAAGTCATGTGAGCTTCTCTCAAGGAATGTCATATCAAAAACATTAAACTTGTATACCATCCAAACAATGCTACCATTCTAAACTATATACCACATGCAACATCAACACATTCGGGTGACATTATATTATATGTATGATAGCTATCAAATGTCAACAATGACATGTGAGCTAGTTGGCTATAACCAAAGTCACAAATCGTGTAGTGTGGTATAACCATATGTTGGTTGCAATGAACATCACTTCATATAAGTGTCACTTCAATTGGATACCTTAGAGATGAAACCCAAAATTTTCAAAAGCTTAATTCAATGCGCCCCTCTCCATAACTATGACATATGCTCATGAGTTATATGGTTGAAAAATCATGTTTAAATCATAAGTCATAACTCCTTTTTCAAAGATTATATAATGTAATGCCCAAGCTCATAAAACTTATATTAAAACTTTTGCATGGTATCAAATCATGTAGCTTTGATATGTTTGTTTGTTGATAGAGCACTTATTTAATTTTCCATGGAACTCAACAACATGTTTATATTTAGTATCCATTGGTCATGCACCATTTTTTGAAATTGAAGACTAACCACGTATGTGGTTTGAACATGTACATAATTTATTGAAGAGACCATCAAAACTGCTTTTAGTGATAGTACTTTTCATGCAAACAAATCATCAATCATCATAAGAGAAACCTCAAACCATTCATGATAATATAACATTGTTGAATGACACATCATTTCAAACAGAATCTTATTCCCAGGAAAAGCTTGGAAGCCAACACTTTTGCATTTTCTCCTTGGGGACCCCACCTATTAGCTATATAATAAATATAATCAAAAGCTTCGCAATACTTTGCGAGATTTTATAATAGGTGATGATATTTTGAGTCAACATCTGGCGACTCCAGGGGGAAGTCTGCTTATAGCAGGCTTGAACTTAGAATTTTCTGGTTGTTTTGAATCTAGAAATCAAGTTTGCTAGTGTCTTCTTCTTCTCGTTATAATAAAATTTTGTAAAACAAATTATGATATGCTCATGCAATGATTCACTTGTGGAGGGAAGCATGGAAAAGGAAAAGAGGGAAACAAATATAACCATCATGTTTTAACAATATATTTTGGAGGTACAACAAACTACACAAGCAGTGTTGCAGATCAAAATCCATTCATTTAACTTTTTTGTTGTTTTAGAACAGACTAAAGAAAAATTTGCAAATAATTAATCAAACAAACAACTTCGATTTATCCAACTTTGACTCATAACTCAAATCAAGCAAAAAAATAAAATCAAAAGAGAGAAAAACAACAAAATTGTATAAGCAGAAAATCAAAATTTATATACATGAAACACTGAAGATAATAAAAGTTAACTAGGTTAGACATAGTGTTTCAAATGAAAACCATTAGTTGTATAAGAAAACAATTGCCCATCCATGTCATTCAACAAATAATAATTATTATCAACAACAAAGGCAATAATGTAAGGACCTAACGAAAGCTTCTGAAACTTTCTATGCTTACCTTTGTCAGCATGAGTAAAATTTTCTAGTTTGTTTTGAAACTAGAAATCAAGTTTGCTAGTGTCTTCTTCTTCTCGTTATAATAAAATTTTGTGAAAAAAAAATTGATATGCTCATGAAATGATTCACTCATGGAGGAAAGCATGAAAAGGGGAAGAAGGAAACAACTATAACCATCAAGTTTTCACAAGATATTTTGTAGGTACAACAAAAACTACACAGGTAGTGTTGCATATCAAAAGCCATTCATTTAACTTTGATGTTGTTTTAGAACATACTAAAGAAAATTTTACAAATAAACATTCATACCAACAACTTATGTTGATCCAACTTTGACTCATAACTCAAATCAAACAGAAAAATAAAATCAAAAGAGAGAAAAACAACAAAATTGTATAAGCAGAAAATCAAAATTTATATACAAGAAACACTGAAGATAATAAAACTCGGTTAGGTTAGACATAGTATTTCAAATGCAAACCATTAGTTGTATAAGAAAACAATTTCCCATCCATGTCTTTCAACAAATGAAAATTATTACCAACAACAAAGGCAATTATGTAAGGACCTAACCAAAGCTTCTGAAACTTTGTATGCTTATCTTTGTTAGCATGAGTATAATCCCAAAGTAACACTTTTTTATCAGTTGCAAAAGTAGTTGATTTAGCTTTCTTGTCAAAATAGTTTTTGACGGATCGTTGTCTCTTCTTGAGATTTTCGATAGCATAGCTCCTTTGTTCTTCAAGAGCCAACAAGGCATTAATTCTCTAAGGGATATCTATAGAATTTAACTCTTTAGCCTGGAATATAAATCTAAGGGAGGTTAACTCAAGTTCCATAGGAACAATGGCTTCTGGACCATATAAAAATCAGAAATGGGTTTGGCCAGTACTAGTTTTAGTGGTGGTTCGGTCTTTCCACAATGCATATGTGAGTAATGTGTGCCACTGGTGGGGTTTGTCATTTATAATCTTCTTTAGAATTTTGATCAGATTTTCATTTGTGCACTCAGCTTGCCCATTTCCTTGCGGATAGTAAGTGGATGAAGTAAAATGCTTTACCCCAAATTTATTAAGAAATTGGATAAATTTTGCAGATATGAAAGCTGGTCCATTATAAATCATTTCAATTGGAAGATCAAAACGAGAGAATATGTTAGATTCCAAGAATGTGATTACCTATTCATCATGTCCATGCTTGAGTGGTACAACTTCAGTCCACTTGGTGAAGTAATATGTTGTTCTTAAGATAAAAATGTGTCCAGTAGAAGATGAAGGCTTAATAGGACCAATGAAATCTAATCCCCACTTAGAAATAGGGAAATCTGGAAGGACTGTGTTATCGCATACAGTTGTTCAGGTTCGCAGGTGACAGTCATCAGTGCATAAAGCCGGTAAATTCAATTACAATGGTGATTTTTCACCTGCACAAGTTCAATGTGGTTGTACCTTTAAGCGCAGATGGAGGGTCTCCAAAGTTAGTAGGCGGATAAATTTTGGCGAGGGCGCTAAAGTAGTCGGCACGCCCAGATCTCGGGTCCCTTTCAAATCGATGGCCTCAGACCATTTCAGGGTCGCAACGTGCACAGACGATAAAATCGGAAGGTCGGGCCGAAATGAAAACCACTGTTTTGCAAGGTGGTGACGTGGTAAGCGGCGGTGCATTTCAGGCGCAAAAGTGATGTGACTCTAAACCACCTCCCACGGCCCCAAAATCACGTGCACAATTAATGTCAAATCCCATATCGACAGGTGGCGGCCCGATCGTTGTCCTGCCGCACTCCAATCTCGAGAAAGTATCAACCAGCGAGCAGGTATTAACTGTTGTGATCGCTTGCTTACTCAGTACCCAATCCAATTGCGACAATTGGTCTTTTACGGGTCATTCGGCCATGCTCTAATCCCGATAAAGATACAGTTAATGAAGCAGGGACTGGTAGCTGAAACCTCAGCTCAGTCCATAAATGGAAGGCTTAGAATTTATGGCTATGGAGGAAGGATTGTTAGCAAAGTACAACAGTGGTCAGCTTTCTGCAGGTCCATACTAGAACTGGTTTGCGTCTGACAGGAGGAAACGCGCATAGTCTGACAAAAGGTTGCTCAGACGCAAAGCTTTGAAGGAGGTTCCAGGCCACCCTGCTAGAAGTTGTGGACTTATCTGAGTATAAGTAGATCAGTTCAATATTTTGTTAGGGTTGTCGAATGGTTGAGCAAAGCTCCCTACTATGTAATTTTTGATGCCATAACTATTCTCTGGTTATGTATCAAACTTGAGACTTTCTCATTAATAGATGTCAGCTTCTTTCATCTCTTTGTTCAAACTGTGTTGAAACACTCGGGCATGGAGGATCCAGTTGAGGGTTGTGGTTCTATTGTAATGTAGGTTTGATTACAGTAGTGTTGTGACCAATTTTAGTCAGCTTCCTTGTTACCTCATTTCCCCTTATGATGAAATACTCATGCATGGATGATCCAGTCGAGTTGTTTTCGGTGCATGATAATGTAGGTTTGATTATTATGCTGCTGTGACATATTTCAGTGTCTGAAACTTGAGTTCAAGAGTGATCTTGAGCTTGAGTTTTTCTTTGCCAAGTTGCTTGAAAATCGGATGCCCATAGCAATCTTGTTCACCTCTCTCACTAAGTCTTCCTTCTGTTCACACTTAAACTCAAAACACTGACTGAAGTTAATGAGGACCTCACTTCCATGTGCATTACTTATCCAGTTTCTGTGCTAAAATCATTCTTGTACTGAGTTTAGTCCATTTGACCTCTACTCATAAAACCAACATCCACCAAACATTATGATGGGTACTAGGCTTATCCTCTTGCAATCCGAGGGTGACTCTCAGTGTTAACATTTCTTGGCTTCGTTTCCGGGGAATGAATTGAAGACATTTCCCTGGCATTGAACAACAAAGAAATTATGATTCTAAAGGTGCATCAGATATCAGTACCTTGAAGATTGCAACTTGCACCTGGCGACTCCATTGTTTTAGTTGTGGCTCCCAAAGGCATACACAAAAGGTCTACTCCACAACTGCCTCTGGCAACAGATGAAGCTAACCCAGAAAAGATTATCAAGAAAGGAAATACCTCTTGTTGGTCACTATAATTGCTTAATTGATTCAAACAACCAAGTGATACATAAATTATCAACCCAGGGAAGTCTTTTATTTCAAAGATAACCACGCACTATATATGCTTAATTCCAAAAGCAACTTAGTGTTGTAGTAAAGAAACTTATACTAATCACACTTGCTTGAATAAACTGAAGTTCTGAATTAAATCACAGGAAAGCAACTTCCCTATTGCAGATCTTGAAGATTAATCTAAGAATCCTGGATTACATTATAATAACACTTGCAATGGGAAAGAACAAATATTCTGCAACCAAAGAACAGGACCCTTACTCTCAAACAGAGACTTCAGTGCTAACACTCCTTTATGAAAACAGTAAGCAGAAGACAATTAACTCTATCTAACAGAGAACAAGGCTGTATAGTTCCTTCCTTTCTAAGCAGGAGCCTTTAAGACCTACTTCTGTTTTAGCACACTTGTGAAATTGAGGTTTACGGAGAACAGGATGGTCTGATCCCTTCCTTTCTGAGCAGGAACCCTTCACCCAATCCATGGCTAGCACACTTACATAAGTAAATGAAATCTACAGAAGATAAGGTGTTTTGATTCCTTCTTGTCTGAGCAGGAACCCTTAACCCAATCCCTGGCTAGCACACTTGCAGAATTAAATAAAATCTACAGAAGACAAGGTGTTCTGATTCCTTCCTGTCTGAGCAGGAACCCTTAACCCAATCCTTGGCTAGCACACTTGCAGAATTAAATGAAATCTACAGAAGACAAGGTGTTTTGATTCCTTCCTGTCTGAGCAGGAACCCTTAACCC